>JADBJO010019238.1:0-33654 GCA_016801955.1 Conus betulinus | reverse complement strand
CTAAACCTTGCTACCAGCAAAACCACTGAATGAACAGTGTGTTTCAAGATTCGGTATGCCTTTTGGTTGCAAAAAAGTTACAATCCAAGCAAAGTCTTGGACCTCCAAAGCACCCATGAAACTTGTAGTATTTGTCTAGTCCCAGAATTCACGACAGTTACTATAAGAGTTTATTTAGTCGAGTATTGCTTTTTCAGGTTAAAAAAAACATGGACATTTGACAAATGTTACTTTGTATTGTTTTAACACAACCTTTTAAGGTTTTCCTAACAGGACTTATCTTCCAGAAATACATAAGTAAGAACTTTTCCTTCCCCTCCTTCCCGACTCCTGCCCCCCATTTCCTTACTCAGGTCGTTCATGCCAGGCAAATCGCATTTTCGTTCAAGTCTAAAGAGGGAACCAAAGGATTTTGGTTGACGGTGTGTAATACCTTAACCACATATTGAACCCAGAATTTGGTGAAATATAATGTCAACTGTTTTTCATACCTCAACATTCTCCCCCCCCCCCCCCCCCCGAATAATTTGTTTGCTCTTTATTTAGACTTTGTTAAAATACATTTTTCTGCGATAGGTAAGAATCATATTACTGGCTATAGTGACTTTTGTACTCCTTTTTGTTGAATCTGCTCTCGCTGCTCTGGTGTTATTAAATGCAAAAAGGGGGCTCCCGTCTGCCATGAAAGCAATGGCAGTAAGGCCACTGAACAACCGCGCCATTTCTACCGAATGTGTACTCACGCAGTTGGTACTCAGTACAGCACAGTCGAGCGCAGTCTTCTTGAATCAGGAGAATTCAAAATGAAGCAAGAGACTGATCCCTGGAACCAACAAAGGAAACGCCAGTAGAAACTACTAAATGCGACACCTGATTGACCTTCTTTTCAAAGCAGGGCATAATAAACCCTAGAAAGGGGAAAGCATATCTTTCAGAGCTCTTGAAAATCCCCAAAAGCCTCTGGTGGCAGTCAGGGAAATACAAGGCACCCGCCTTGGATGTGGACATACAGGATGGCGACCGGCAGAAGACAATGATACATTGCGTGTGTGCAAGTTAGCAGAAATCAAAAGACGCAAAGAAAATGGGAAAAGTATCTAGACCATGTTAATAAACAGCTCTACAAAATTGGCCATGGCTTCAGAACTTTGAGGACACTGTAGAGAATAACCAGAAGGCAAAACCAATGCAGAAATTAAGACGCCAGAAAGAAAAACCTGGGCCCAGAGAAGATACTATTATTAACACACTTTGTTCTGACACCAAAGGTTAAGTCAGGCTGAGGATAGGAATGAATGCAACAAGGCCAAAAAACTATCCAGGAGGACAATGGTGCAGGCAGTTACCACCTTCACGCCTAACACTGGAGGTGAAAACAGTTGCCCAACACTCCACTGCTTGAGACCCTTCTGGCATGGGATGTTATTCCCTCATGGTACACCTTAAGTCATCATTCTGCGATGGCCAAAGCAGCCATGATTTTACATGACTGATGTTGTGTTAGCAATGGTTTAAGTGCGGACGTTGTGTCAGGGTATGATAGTGATGTCAACCATGTGTTTAAAAATGCATCATCAAGCTTGCCGGGTGTCCTCATGTAATAGGCTTGCTGCACAGTTCACATGTAATAGTAACTCAAGTGTTGCGGCTCCGCAGAGCAGGCCGCATCAGCTTCAATCGACTAACCCTAGTAATATGACTCACTGTTCCCAACTTCTTAGTGCACATTATAGGTTACAAACCTATCATAGCTTCCAACACGACGAACGGAAGGAAATACCACTAACAATGACTTGGTCTGAACTGGGTTGTTCTTGTCCTACCTAACATAGGAACGAAGTGCAACCCTTGTACAAAATACGAGAAGTTTGGGACAAGTTGGCACTCTGACGATTTGCCTGAATTTCCAGAATCGCTCTACTGTAGCTTGCTCACCCATGTCCCTGCACCAACGGAGATCCAGATACAACCTGGTGGGCCTTGTGATTGGTCCAAAACAACACCAACAGCTCTTCCGATCTGGTCACCGCTGAGCCAAAACAGACCACAAAATTATACAAAAGTTCATCTTTCCTTCATTTTCCCCCTCTCCTCAATTCCAAGACCCTTGTTCCATTCAAACATCATACATGCAACATGTGCTGTGGTTTGCACACAGAGTCTTTACCATCACAATTGATAGCGATTCGGCTGGAATGTAAAGAAAAACAACATTTGTATTAAAGTTTATCACAAAAATCTTGAAAACATACATAAATTAAAAAGGTTTCAGAACAAATGGTGAACATGATTTCTGAACATAAAAAAGATGAAAGTCTAAAATGCACTGAAATGATATGGAATCCTTGCTTTTTTTACTTAAGTTTCCTGACACAAACTTCTTGGCAAGGAAAAACACTTTTTTTTCATCCAAGTACAGCAAAATTAAGTCTGCTATAGAATACATGATATCTTTTCTTCTTTCGATTTCGTACAAATAAAACTGGAGGTATGCACACACACTTCCAACACATTTCCTTCCCATATCAGTCAAAACACAGACTTTGGCATTGAACCCTTGCCACAGATCATGGAATATAAATGACCCCCCCCCCCCCCCCCCCCCCTTGAATACCCGAATACGTTTTTACTCATAGCTCAAAAAAATCGTTTAGGAAGTTTGTCAATACAGTATAGCCACCACATCTGTACCATTTTTTTTTTTTTTTTTTTGTTGTAATCAACACAAGAGTGAACAAAAAATACAAACTGTGCGAAGTTTGATCCCTTCAGAAACAACATGGGTCACTGAGATCCACAGTTGTGTGTGATGTAAAAGGCATGGTCCCTGGAGAACCACACTGTATGGTACGCAAAATTTTCGGCGATGTGTGCCAAAGGTTAAAACAATTCAAAATATGCATTCTCTTTTTCATAACATGAATAATGCACACAGGTGATATAGCTATGAACATTTTCTTCATCAGTAAACTATTCAACAGACGAACCTTACTCACCAACAGAAAACATCTACTCTGATATTTCCTCATCATAAGATTGCTAATATCAATAGACAACACATGAACTTGTCCTAATGAATACTGTCCACAGACACACAAATAAACAGGCACTGTTTTACTCCATACTTATACGAACCAAATCTCTTTATTACAATATATGTCAAAAATTCCGTTGAACTTCATAATTCAAAATGAATGTTGCTGATGGCATTAAACTGCCTCACACAAATGTCAACGCAAAGCACACAGAAAGAAACAAGAAGACTTCATTTGTACCAGGGAGACTGGCACCATTAGAAGCAATCGTTTGGAGTTACGGATATGTAGTTGTGTCTCCTCATGGCAGGATGAGTGTACCCTTATCCATTTTGTAATGTTCCCCTTCATCAAGGTTTCCTGTATTGGTTCATGTTTCTATTGTGTTCTGTTTGACAATTTTCCAGAACAAAAGAGCCACGCCAGTCTTGATTCAATATAAAGTTGTATTCATGCATTTCTTCTTTCTGCTGTTGCTGGTGGGATGTGTGTGGGCGCCGAACACATGGGCATGCTCGGAAGATCCTCTTGGGGGGGGAAAGTCTCCTTGTTTGTTGTACGTGGTTCACATTGATAATATTTGTGCAAGGGAATCTGTGTCATTAGCAGCATTCGTTTGGATTGTGGACATGTAACTGTCTCATTATGAGAGCAAGAGTTTATTTGTTATTTACTGTTTACCATTCCCTGCATTTAAGATTTCTAAGCAACAGAATCAAATTAGGATTCCTTTAAATATCAAAACCAAGGTTTCCTGTCCATCTGTTTGTTCTACAGTGTGTACACAGTTCTGACAATGATCAAGAGGCTATTTCTATCGGGATAAATGTCAATTTGTGTTCGTTCATTTCTTCAGTTGTTGCTGCGTGCATATGTTCATATGCCACTTGTAATTATGGCAAGCTGGAATCAATAACTTTCTGGGGACGTTTCTTTTTATGTTGTTGTTGTTGTTGTCGTGGCACTTTGTGTGACATCTGTACTAGGTTTATTGACGCCATTAGCAGCATTGTCTGGGGGTAACGGGCATTTGATTGTCTCATTATGGGAAGCAGGAGTTCCATATTTGCACATCATTTACTGTTCCCTGTCTTGATTAATCAATGCCAGGCTTCATGTATTTCGTTTCACTGCATGTTCTGTATGACAATGTTCCAAGATCAAAAGGTGATTTCAGACCGAATAAATGTCAAGTTTAATTCATTTCTTCAGTTGTTGCTGCATGCACATGTCAGGCATAAGATACATGGGCAAGCATGGAACAACCTTTTAAGGGAAAAATCTCCTTTTTTCTTTGTGTTTGGCATTGAGCCATTGTGCTGGGTGAACTGATGCCATTGCAGCATTCACGCAGAGTTATGGGCATGTAATTCTTATCATGGGAGTAGGAGTTACCCTTCTTAGTTGTTATTAACGGTTTACTATTCCCTGCCTAAGTTCAGATTTTTACTTTCATATCGATCAAACCAAGCTTCCTTCGTATCTTTGTTCATAATTTAGTTATTATTACTTACTTCGAATAGACTGAAGAGTAATAATGAGAATTATAGTATGCTCACTTGCCTCTACTGAGCCCAAGCACAGCAATCGCACCACACAAACCAGCACCATCCAGCATATGTCTACATTCATTCCCACCATCCATATATGCACACACACATCAATATATCAACACAGTATGCACATCCACACCCAAACAGGCATACACCATCGCACACATACACATGTTTGTGCGTCTGGTAGTGCGATGGCCAGCACTGCAGGAAGATCACATACTTCATCCAACTTAAAAACAGGAAGCCGAAGCACATCAGAGAGCATGGAGTGACTGTTCTCTTTTTGGCACTTCGAAAATGAGGTGAGGCAGCACAAGTAATAACTATGAAAATCAATAAATACTGATACTCTGAAGACATCCCAGCAAGTAACGTGTTGCTATCTGAGCCCCATCCTCTAGATTTTCAAAGTAAGCAGTCTAGCATTTTGTGCCGACTTAGGCTTCATTGTGCAAGTCATATATCAAGTAATGTCACCAGATTCTTGGCGGACTTTTGAAAAAGAATGATGAGAGTTTCGGGAGGAGATTGGTTCCCTGGAAACTTCAGTCAAATTCCTTCTATTGTGTCTTCTTCAAGCTGAAGTATGAGGCGTGTGGCCCAAAGTTAACGTCTGCCACACAAATGTGTATCATTTGTCACAAAGTCTGAATCTACAGATATCTATCTGGACTGACAAAGTTACATGTCATCAGCAAACATAGGAGGAGGAACGTATGCTGTTGGGTAAATATGGCAGCACTGGAAGGAGGATGAGTACAGGGTGAAAAGAATGGGGCCTAAGACTGAAGCTTGGGGGACACCATTAGAAAGGGGAGATGAATCGGACCATGTATTCTAGACAGAGACAACAACAGCTCTGTCAGACTAATGCAAACAGGTGAACGAGAGAGCTTTATACCCTGAGTTCCGCAAGACTTGAGACGGTCCCAAAGAATGTTAACGGTCAATGATATAATGACAGCACTTGGGGTCAAGAATAGTTGTAAAACTGACATCTGATGCCACAGCTTGCCTTCAACGATTGTTGCATACGCTTGGCATTTTTCCACACCTCACTGCCTCTGCATTCCTGACTGAAAACTTCCTCTACACGTTGCTGTTAGCATTCAGAGGTTGTGTAAATGTCTGGAAGAGTTCTGACGGGACAGAGAGCCCTTCAGACCCGACACTCAACAGTAAGCGGGAAAACCATTTGGGTTGAGAGCTACTTTTTCAGTCACCCGTCTACTGTAACAGTTCTTTGATAACCAGAGATAATACTGGAGGACATGCATTCCTTGTTGATGGACGTTACCAATGGTACCACATAATCATGGCATGTAAAAAAAAAAGAACGAGAGAGAAGTGGAAGGGGGTGGACAGGACAAGTGGTACTAAGAAGGCACTAGCGACATATCTGTCCAAGTCATCAGTGTCAGAAAATTACTGAGGAAAACTAACTACACATCGGACATGCATGTTTGACACAGTCACTCAGTCTGCTTCCATGACCTAGTGATCTCTGTCATGACAAAGAGACAGTCGTCCAGCAGGACAGGCTTTACTGATCACCAACAATGTCGGTCAGCAGCACTGCCAGGCTTAGTCAGTTAGTGTAGTGAGTGGCCACATGGCGCACACTGGCAGCCATCACTCTTCACACATTGTGGTGAGTGAACAATAACAGACCAAGTGGCCACATGGCAGCCATTTCTCTCCACACATTGTGGTGAGTGACCGCACATAACAGATCAAAGTGGCCACATGGCACACTGGCAGCCATCACTCGCCACACATTGTGGTGAGTGACCACATAACAGATCAAGTGGCCACATGGCAGCCATTTCTCTCCAACATTGTGGTGAGTGACCACATAACAGATCAAGTGGCCACATGGCAGTGATCACTCTCCACACATTGTGTGGTGAACGACCACGTAACAGAGCAACACATTGTGGTGAATGATCATATAGCGGGCCAACAGCCTTACTAACCACACACTGTGGTGGATGATCATATTGCAGGCGAACAGCCTTTACTAACCAACACACTGTGGTGGATGAACACACAACAGACTGATAGCAATAGCTCCCCCACACACTGTGATGAATGACCACATGAATGGGCAACATGGATAATCACTACACAGTTTGGTGAACGACCACATAACAGGCTGGCAGCAATAACACATTATGGTAAACAACAACAAACAGGCTGGCAGCAATAACACACTATGGTAACGATAACATAACAGGCTGGCAGCAATAACACACTATGGTAAACAACAACATACACAGGTTGGCAGCAATAACACAACTTGGTAAACAACAACAGAACAGGCTGGCAGCAATAACACACTATGGTAAACGATAACATAACAGGCTGGCAGTAATAACACACTATGGTAAACGATAACATAACAGGCTGGCAGCAATAACACACTATGGTAAACGATAATATAACAGGCGGGCAGCAATAACACACTATGGTAACACAAACATAACAGGCTGGCAGCAATAAACACACTATGGTAAACAACAACATAACAGGATGGCAGCAATAACACACTATGGTAAACGACAACAGGAATAGGTGGCAGCAATAACACACTATGGTAAACAACAGCATACAGGCTGGCAGCAATAACACACTATGGTAAACGATTGCTGGCAGTAATACACACACTATGGTAAACAACAATCATAACAGGCTGGCAGCAATAACACACTGTGGAAACAACAGCATAAACAGGCTGGCAGCAATAACACACTATGGTAAACAACAGCATAACAGGCTGGCAGCAATAACACACATGGTAAACAACAGCACAACAGGCTGGACCCAGCAATAACACACTTATGGTAAACAACAGCATAACAGGCTGGCAGCAATAACACACCACACATAAATGGTGAACCGACCACAGAACAGGCTGACAGTGTAACTCACTATTAAAGAGTGCCAGGACAACACCACCACCACTTTGTTGGCTGTTTGAAGGCACAATCTGGATGGGTGGTGTGGGGACAATAGGTTACCTAGAACATGGAGGATTCAACAAGCCAAACAAGAGGACGATTGTATCATAGCATTCAAAATGACCTCAGAGACAGCTGATCAACGTTGGGAACTTGAGAGTGGAGACTTCCTCCTCCCCTGGTCAACAGGAAGAATGTAACACGGCTGACTCAGTGGAAAACCCCTCACACTCAGATCTGTCAACAGTATGGATTTCAATGAGATTAACACAAACATGAACTGACCTTCCACCTCTCAAAATGGTTTTTGATAGGATGATAATGATGACTCATCGGGAAGGAAAAGTATTTGGAGGAGATATGATCATCTGGATAGACAATGAACCCATATGAAGAGGACAATGACCCCATTTGAAGAGACAATGACCCATCTGAAGAGACAATGATCATCTGAAGAGAAAATGACTGTTTGGCATAGCAAAAGACCTGTCCCATCTGAAGGAGGAGGAGGAATGACCCATCTCGTAAAATCTGGACCCCTACAGGTGCTATGAGGACCAATCCATAGGATGATGATGACGAGACTCATTTGATATGAAGACGCATCTGACAGGATGATAAAAGTGGCCGCATGTGGAACCATAATGACCTGAGTGGCTGCTTACATTGACCCATTGGTCACGAAGACAACTCTAACAAGATGATAACAATGGTGGTGATGATGATGACCCACCATGGTAACACGATAATGATCACCTACCTGATAGCACAGCTAATGGTCACAGCTGCTGAATACGCTGCTAGTGCTGAATAGGTGCCCACCACACTGGGATCTGGCATGGCGCACACCAGGTTCCTGAGCGTGGCAGGAAAGAGGCAGTGAAGGCGCCACATGGCAGAGAAGGTCAACACACAGTCTGTCCACCAAACGCCTGTCTCTGGATTGAAAGATTGTGTCTGCACAGTCGGTCACCAAACGCCTGTCTCTGGATTGAACGATAGTGTCTGCACAGTCTGTCGACCAAACGCCTGTGTCTGGATTTGCAGATTGTGTCGCTGGCTGAAAACAAGTCCTTGTCCCCTTCCTGTGGCTGAAAAACGCTCAGGTCACAGGTACACACAAGGGACCGTTGCTGCACAAGCAGTCGCAGACCTTTGAGACACCTCTGCTTGGGTGACGGTTGCATGTCGTCTCCATCGATCTTCTAGTCAGCAACAATGATCCAGAGTCGTAAAATCTCTTAGCACAACAGTGTTGCACTGATCAGCCCATCAAAGAATGTAACAAGTCCGGCCAGGAGTGCACTGTATTTAGTACGCAACAATAAGCAGTGCGAAAGAACCAGCAGCATAGCTTATACTGATCAGCATCGAGACCAGTGTGAACAAATTCTCATAGCATGAACCAGCGCATCAGTATGCACTAAATTACCACGGAAAGACTTTTTAACAGCAGTAAAGCGGACAACTGAGTCGCCGGAACAACCAAACTGTAAGAATAAACGGTGTAGTCATTACTGATCAGTCTCAACAAGCAGAGGTGAAAGACTCCTCACAGCAGCATAGTGTACAATGATTCAGCCTCCCAAACCCAAGAGAAAGAACCAATGAAGCCAGCGTTGTGTATACTGATTTGCCACCCAAGGATGGTAGCAAGCACAGCAAACTTACACTGTCATGGTTCTGTCTGGACAGCGTCCACTTTCAGGACAACCTCAACAACAGTGTTCCCGTTCATACACAAGCCCTGCTTCACATGGTAAAAAGGGTTGCACAAATATTAGCGATTTGTTGATAGTCACCAATCATAAATCTAGATACAGGTGAAAGGAAAGACTTTCCCCAATCACATAACATAGCCTTCCGGTATTTCTTTACACGTTTTTTTAAAACCTTTTGAACACCCTGTGAAAGCCAACTAAGATTAAAATCAAAGTCCATTTCTTTAAGAGTGAATCCACAAGTGGAGGACGGTTTGGCTTCATAACACTACAGAAATCAACAAAAACAATAAAATTCACCGAAATACAGAGTGCTTGGGACTTAAAATAGAATTTAACTGATATTGAAGACTTTATATAATGGCACTGAAGTTAGACTGGGCAACAATGCTGAATGACTTTCATACAGAATACCAAAATACTGTCTCTGGATTCACACCAAATCAGCATATAAATTACGTCCCTTCTTTGAACATGACATCTGATTCAACGTTTGTGAACCATTCAGTGAAAGAACCTCAGTTTGACCCCTTAGGGCCAGGAATTCTAAACTCACAAATTCTTCTTGTTATCACCGTTTCTACACTCGTACCTGAAAATGTCCAGCAGCATTAAAAATTCACCTTTTTATGTTTTCCAAATTATCTTTTTGGGAGGGTGTGCGATGAAGTGCTCTAGCGCTTTGAATCAATGTAAGGATTCATGGGTACGCGGGGAACTTCAAAGTCAATGTCAACGGGGGTGTGTGGTCCTTCTTCTTCCAGAACAGAAAGATAGGGGATTGAAATGAAAAGGGTTGTTGTGTGTTTTTGTGCCATATTTTATAGAATCTGATTCGATTCTAACGCGCAGCACGTAGTGTTGCCAAATGGTTCCAGAAGCGTTATACTGAACTTTCACCGGCATAATGTAGTCTTATCCTTTGATAGTCATCAATTGTACTTGTCATGCTTATCGGACCCTGTAATGACTTCCCTCAGACCATCTCATGTCCTGGGCTGCTCACTGTGCCTGCACTGTAAGCTGTGGCTCACATGCACGGGGCACTTTCGGTGGTCACTCTGTCAAGGCGATACAGGCCACGAACTGAATTTCCTTTCAGTAGTGGTCGCTTGACCGAGTGTGTCTGGTGCTCGGTGTGGCAAAGTCAGGCAACTGCAGCAAAATGCTGAACAAAGTTTAATCTATTAATAGCTAACTGCAAGAAGCAATCACTGGCTCATTTTCGTGGTCCCGAGTTGTTTTGTATCTGCCTGAAGAAGAAATGCAAGCGGGTGAAACGCGTCGTGGTTTGTTGGTCGTTGTGATTTCGTTTGCATCTAACGTTTTCGTTGGTGGGATTCGCTAGATAAAATTCCATATAATGTTTTTCAGAAAATTGAGTTAGCGGCGGTACGCGCAGGCAAGCTGTGATTTTCAGCAAACCCTACGTTTTGCCTCGGGTTCACAGCAGCTGAACTCAGGTTTCAATGTTTCAAGGGCAGAGTTGACCTATGTGCATGCTGGAAAGAAAGCCATACCAAGGCGTCACTGAGCACTGCTAGCGCACAAGTCTGGTGCAGGGAAGTTCGTGTGAACAAAACACTGGATCACTGCATCAGGCAACGATCAAAGCTGGAGGCTGCATGTCGTCAGGGTGTAAGGCAATCATCACGGTGGACAGTGTGGCATGGGTGGAGGGTGTCCATCAGGGTAGAATGAGTCATAGGGGGGAGGGTGTCACTCTGGTGGGAATGTGTCAACAGGGTGGAGGGTGCATCAGGGTGGAGGTGTCATCAGGGTGGAGGGTGTCATCAGGGTGGAATGTTGTCATCAGGGTGAGAGGGTGTCATCAGGGTGGAGGGTGTCATCAGGGTGGAGGGTGTCATCAGGGTGGAATGTGTCAACAGGGTGGAGGGTGTATCAGGGTGGAGGGCTGCAAAAGGGTGGAGGGTGACATCAGGGTGGAATGTTTGTCATCAGGGTGGGGGGTGTCATCAGGGTGGAATGAGTCATCAGGGTGGGGGTGTCATCAGGTGGAGGGTGTCATCAGGGTGGAGGGTGTCATCAGGGTGGAATGTGTCATCAGGGTGGAGGGGTGTCATCAGTGGTGGAGGGTGTCATCAGGGTGGAGGGTTGTCATCAGGGTGGAGGGTGTCATCAGGGTGGAGGGGGTCATCAGGGTGGAGGGTGTCATCAGGGTGGAGGGTGTCATCCAGGGTGGAGGGTGTCATCAGGGTGGAGGGTTGTCATCAGGGTGGAAGGCATTTCATCAGGGTGGAGGTGCCATCAGGTGGAGGTGTCATTCAGGTGGAGGGTCATCAGGTGGAGGGTGTCATCATGGAGGGGTCATCAGGGTTGGAGAGTCGGAGTCACCAGGTGGAGGGTGTCATCAATGGTGGAGGGTGTCAACAGGGTGGAGGCTGTCATCAGGGTGGACAGTGTCATCAGGGTGAAGGGTATCCAGAGGGTGGAGGGGTGTCATCTGGAGATGTCATGGGGACTAGTCATCAGGGTGGAGGGTTCCACAGGGTGGAGGGTGAGTCATCAGGGTGGATATATGGCTCTATCTGGTGGAGGTGTCATCAGGGTGGAGAGTGGCTGATGTGGTCACCAGTCACAGTGCAGGGTTATCTCCACAACAAGAGGGTGTCATCCGGGTGGATACATTGAAGGGTCACATGACACTGGGTATCTCCACATCATGGAGATGGTCATCTGGAGGGAGAGTTGAATGTTAAAATGCACATGTGTAAGGTTTTCTGTTGCTGGATTGTTGTCAATTGTTGTTTTCTTTGTTGTTGTTGTTGTTTTTTTTGTTGGTTTTTTCGTTTTGTGGCATCGGTGGATCAGCGATGGATGTACCTAAGGTGGTGGTGTCAGCATGATTCTTTTTTCCTCCTTTTTTTCACCCTAGGCCCCAAATCCACCTCTTCATTTTCTGGGTGCTTCACACTGTGTCACTGTCCTCCTCATCTGCCCAAAAAACAAAAAAGCGGGAAAAAAAAAAAAAAAAAAAATTTCCACTACTAGGTTTTTGTTTTTTTTTTTTTTTCTCTTCTTCTTTTTCATCCAACCAGTCTCTTACCTCACCATGCAGAGTCTGTATGTTCTCTTACATGGACATATTTTTGCTGATTTTAGTGTTTTGGCAATTGATACAAAGTGCCTGGGTTTGTTAATGTACTAATGTGTGGTGTACTGGCACATTCACTCTTTGATGATATGTTGCATTATACGAAAACGGAATCACACATAGATGAAACAAAGGACATAATTGATATAGTTTTTCATGGTTGTTTTACCACATACACCCGCACACAATGACTCTCGCTCTCCCCCCCCCCCTCCCCCACCCTCTCCCCCCTCTCTCTCTCGAATATGCTAACAATGGTAGTTACCTGTTAAATACACGACCACGACACCATCCATTACACAAAAGCTATGCGTAACAACCAAATAAACATGTGTAATGTTAAAAGGGCGATAATGACACACAAAAACTTTGAAACATGTTCATCCTGACACCCCCCGCCATTCCACCTATCACAATCATGTGCAAATGCACGCACACACACACACACACACACACCACACACACACACACACACACACACACGCAAACACCAACACACACACCACACACACACACACACACACACACAGAGACATTCATGACAGGATTTAGAAAAAGACAGAGAGAAAGAGAAGAGGCAGGGATTTTGCATATTTGGTTTCAAAAAAAAAAAAAAAAGGAGATCTCCATGTCATCATCTTCATGATTCTTTTCTGTCAAACCTTTTCCCCCCCTCCCTCCTCCCAGGTGGGCTCTTTACCTCATCTTCTGTGTTGTTACCACAATAAGATCAGTGACAACAGGTGGGATCAGTGACAACAGTGGGATCAGTGACAACAGGTGGGATCAGTCCTCAGTGACAACAGGTGGGATCAGTCCTCAGTGACAACAGGTGGGATCAGTGACAACAGGTGGGATCAGTGACAACAGGTGGGATCAGTGACATCAGGTGGGATCAGTGAGTCAAACAGGTGGGATCAGTCCTCAGTGACAACAGGTGGGATCAGTGACAACAGGTGGGATCAGTGACAACAGGTAACAACAGGTGGGATCAGTGACAAAAGGTGGACAACAGGTGGGATCAGTGACAACAGGTGGGATCCAGTGGGTACACAACATGGGAGGTGGGATCAGTCCACTCAGGATTCTGTCTTCATTCCCAGTAGGGGTACATTCCAGTACATGAGAGTTCCCACTTCAGCCGCAATGCCTAATCCATCATGATTTCCAGCAGGACATCATTCCAGAGCATCCAGCACATCATCATGACATCCATCATCATGACATCCAGCACATCACCATGACATCCAGCACATCACCATGACATCCAGCACATCACCAGACATCATCATCCATGACATCCAGCACATCATCATGACATCCAGCACATCACCATGACATCCATCACATGACATCCAGCACATGACATCCAGCTACTAGTGACAACCAGGAAACTGTCAACCACTAGGCAGACTCACCTCCTCTTTCACTGTGCCATACTCAGGGTCCAAAGCTTTGAAGTGGTAACGGTATCTGTCACTCTCTTCAAACAGCTTCTTGAAGTCTCTAAGCCTGATCTCCCCTAATCTGTGTATACACGCACACACACATGCACACAAACACAACACACACACACACACACACACACACACACACACACACACACACATACACAACACACAGACACATATATTTATTGTACACCGACAATCAACAACAAAAATTCAGCGACAGGTACAATGGGCACACGTGCTGAAAATGTCAAGCTCTACTGAACCAAACATTCACATGACTGCAAAGAGAGAGAGAGAGAGAGAGAGAGAGAGAGGGAGAGAAAGAGACAGAGAGAAAAAGAGAGAGACAGAGACAGAGAAAGAGTGAGAGAGAAAGACAGAGAAAGAGAGAGAGAGTTTTGAACAGGCCAGTGACAGGGCCTACACTTTTAATGACCTCACCAAGCTGGCCAGCCTGCCTGTCACCAACACATCACTGTCACCTGGTCAGACTCCTTTAGCTAGACCCCACGCTCCTGTACCACATCACTCATGCCCAGTAACATTCACAAAACTGTCAACAACAAAATCCTCCTCCTCAACAGGCAGGTGTCACTGGCCCCGTTCCTTCCACTTTAACCAAGGAAAAAACATGTTGCGTTATTCTAACCTGTCGTCTTAATGAAAGTCAATACCAAATGAGGCAGGGAACAGCAAACAGTAAACACCAAAAAACGTAGGGTAACTCTTGCTCCCTTGATAAAACAACACACGACCCATAACTCCAAAGGGAATGCTGCTTAACGACACCGGGATCGCCTGGCAGATATGACAGCACAGAGGCACGCAGAACAAACTAGAAATAGCCTCAAAAGACAGGTTATTCCAAGCTTGCCTATATACCACTGCTACCAAACACCCTCAACCGCAGCACAACTGGAGAAAGTGAAACAAATACAAATTTCACATTTCTTCAAGGCGGCACCAGCCTTGAATAAACTGTGAATGTGTATTGTTCATTTCTCCAGTTGTGCTGCGTAGAGGTGTTTGGTACAGGGTATATAGGCAAGCTTGGAATAACCTGTCTTTTGAGGATATTTCCTAGTTTGTTCTGTGTGCTCTGTGCTGTCATATCTGCCAGGCGATCCGGTGTGGTAAGCAGCATTCCTTTGAGTTATGGGTCTGTGTTTGTTTTATCAAGGGAGCAAGAGTTACCCTACGTTTTGGTGTTTACTGTTTGCTGTTCCCTGCCTCATTTGGTATTGACTTTCATTAAGACGACAGGTTAGAATAACGCAACATGTTTTCCCTTGGTTTAAGTGGAAGGAACGGGGCCAGTGACACCTGCCTGTTGAGGAGGAGGATTTTGTTGTTGACAGTTTGTGAATTGTTACTGGGCATGAGTGATGTGGTACAGGAGCGTGGGGTCTAGCTAAAGGAGTCTGACCAGGTGACAGTCATGTGTGGTGACGGGCAGGCTGGCCAGCTTGGCGAGGTCATTAAAAGTGTAGGCCCTGTCACTGGCCTGTTCAGAACTCTCTCTCTCTTTCTCTGTCTTTCTCACTCTTTCTCTGTCTCTCTGTCTCTCTCTTTTTCTCTCTGTCTCTTTCTCTCTCCCTCTCTCTCTCTCTCTCTCTCTCTCTCTCTCTCTTTGCAGTCATGTGATGTTTTTGGTTCAGTAGAGGTTGACATTTTCAGCACGTGTGCCCATTGTACCTGTCGCTGAATTTTTGTTGTTGATTGTCGGTGTACAATAAATATATGTGTCTGTGTGTTGTGTATGTGTGTGTGTGTGTGTGTGTGTGTGTGTGTGTGTGTGTGTGCGTGTGTTTGTGTGCATGTGTGTGTGCGTGTATACACAGATTAGGGGAGATCAGGCTTAGAGACTTCAAGAAGCTGTTTGAAGAGAGTGACAGATACCGTTACCACTTCAAAGCTTTGGACCCTGAGTATGGCACAGTGAAAGAGGAGGTGAGTCTGCCTAGTGTTGACAGTTTCCTGGTTGTCACTAGTATGGTGATGGATGTCATGGGATGATGTGCTGGATGTCATGATGATGTGCTGGATGTCATGGTGATGTGCTGGATGTCATGGTGATGTGCTGGATGTCATGGGATGTGCTGATGGTGCTGGATGTCATGATGATGTGCTGGATGTCAATGCTGATGTGAAATGTGTCCTGCTCTGGAACCATTGGAAAGGAAATATCAAATGGTATTGTGGCTGACAGTGGGAACTCCCATGTACTGGAATGTACCCCTACTGGGAATGAAGACAGAATCCTGAGTGGACTGATCCCACCTGTTGTCACTGATCCCACCTGTTGTCACTGATCCCACCTGTTGTTACCTGAGTCAACTGATCCCACCTGTGTCACTGAGGTCACTGATCCCACCTGTTGTCACTGATCCCACCTGTTGTCACCTGTTGTCACTGATCCCACCTGTTGTCCCTGATCCCACCTGTTGTCACTGATCCCACCTGTTGTCACTGATCCCACCTGTTGTCACTGAGTTGTCCTGATCCCACCTGTTGTCACTGAGACTGATCCCACCTGTTGTCACTGATCCCACCTGTTGTCACTGATCCCACCTGTTGTCACTGATCCCACCTGTTGTCCACTGATCCCACCTGTTGTCACTGATCCTACCTGGTGTCACTGAGGGGGAAACCTGTTGAAAGAATCATGAAGATGATGACATGGAGATCTCCTGTTTTCACTGAAAACCACTGCAAAAATCCCTGTCCTGATTCTTCTCTGTCACTGATCCCACCTGTTGTCACTGATCCCACCTTCTCTTTCATGTCTCTGTGTGTGTGTGTGTGTGTGTGTGTTGTGTGTTTTGTGTGTTCATGTGTGTGTGTGTGTGTGTGTGAGTGTGTGTGTGTGTGTGGTGGGTGCATTTGCACATGATTGTGATAGGTGGAATGCAGGGGGTGTCAGGATGAAACATGTTTCAAAGTTTTTGTGTGGATATCGCCCTTTTAAACCATTACACATGTTGGTTGTTGCTTCGCACTTCTTTTGCTCTCTGTCTCGTGTCGTGTATTTAACAGGTAACTACCATTGTTAGCATATTCGAGAGAGAGAGGGGGGTGTGAGGGTGCGCAGGGGGGGGTGATAGTGAGTGTGGAATGGTGGGGATGTGTAACACAACATGAAAAACTATATCAATATGTCCTTTGTTTCATCTATGTTTCACCCGTTTTCGTATAATGCAACATTTGCATCAGAGTTAATGTGCCAGTACACCACACATTAGTACATTAACAAACCCAGGCACTTTGTATCAATTGCCAAAACACTAAATCAGCAAAAATATGTCCATTTGTGAGAGAACATACAGACTCTGCATGGTGTGTAAGAGACTGGTTGGGAAAGAAAAGAAGAAAAGAAAAAAGGAACAAAAACAAACTAGTAGCGGAATTTTTTTTTTTTTTTTTCTTTTTTCCCGCTTTTTGTTTTTTGTGCAGATGAGGAGGACAGTGTGAAGCACCAGAAAATGAAGAGGTGGATTTGGGCCTTAGGGAAGAAAAAAAGGAGGAAAAAAGAAAAAAAATCACCACCTTAGGTACTCCATCGCTCCGAGAACCGATGCCACAAAACGAAAACAACAACAAAAAACAACACAACAACAACAACAAAACAACAAAAACAACAATAACAGCAACAAAAAACCATTACACATGTGCATTTTAACATTAAAGTTAAACTCAGTTCATTGGTGATATCTCACTGATGTGGCTCATACTCAGTGTCATGTACTCTGAAATGTTGGTAAACATTAACGCACTTGTTGTGTGTCTTCTTTTTTGAACTTTGAATGGTTTTACACCCCCACACCACACACAGATTGATAGATAGAAATAGAGGTATATATCTTTATCTGTATCTGTAGAGACATACCATTATCTGTATCTTTATCTGTGTTTATACATTTATCTCTATATATCTATATGTGTGTGTGTGTATATGTGTATGTCTGTGTTGACACCCTCTGACCAAGGAAGATGCAGTTGTGCCAGGATGGGAGGACAAGATAGTGGCCTGGGTGGACTCCGAGTCCACATCATGATGACGACGAATTCCACCCAGATGATACCCTCTAATCTCCGCTGATGGCACCCTCTGTTCCTGAAATGCCTCCCATGCTGGTGACCCCTTCAACTCTCCACCCTGCTGACACCCCTCCATTCTGGAGATAACCTCTGTGCTGGTGACCCCTTCAACTCTCCACCCTGATGACACCCCTCCACCCTGATGACACCCCTCCACCCTGATGACACCCTCCACCCTGATGACACCCTCCACCTTGATCACACCCCTCCACCCTGATGACACATTCCACCCAGATGACACCCTCCACCCTGATGACACCCTCCACCCTGATGACACCCTCCACCCTGTTGACACATTCCACCCTGATGACACCCTCCACCCTGATGACACATTCCACCCTGATGTCACCCTCCACCCTTTTGACACATTCCACCCCTGATGACACACCCTCCACCCTGATGACACATTCCACCCTGACGACACCCTCCACCCTGATGACACATTCCACCCTGATGACACCCTCCACCCTGTTGACACATTCCACCCTGATGACACCCTCCACCCTGTTGACACATTCCACCCTGATGACACCCTCCACCCTGTTGACACATTCCACCCAGATGACACCCTCCACCCTGATGACTCATTCTACCCTGATGACACCCTCCACCCTGACGACACTGTCCACCGTGATGATGCCTTACACCCTGATCATGCCCTCCAGTTTGATCTGTTGATGTCAGTGATCCAGTGTTTTGTATCATTTGCATTGTGGCTAGCAGTGCTAGTGTTTGTATGGCTTTCTGTCCAGCATGCACAGAGGTCAACTCTGCCTTGAAACATTGAAACCTGAGTTCAGCTGCTGTGAAACCGAGGCAAAACGTCAGGGTTGCTTAAAATACACAGCTTGCCTGGTATGTAATCAATTTCTGAAAAAAATTATATGTAATTTATAGCGAATCACCAAGAAAACGTAGACAAACGAATCACAAGACAAAACACGACGCGTTTCAACCTTGCAGGTCTTCTTCAGGCAAGATACAAAACACTCGGGACCACAAAAATGAGCAAGTGATTGCTTCTTGGCAGTTAGCTATTAATTACATTTAAAATTTGTTCAGATTTCTGCCTGCAGTTGCCTGACTTTGCAACTAGATTCAATTTCTGAAAATTACTGAAAGAAATTCAGTTCAGTGGCCTGTATCTGCCTTGAAGTTGACACAGAAAGTGCCGTGCATGTGAGCCACAGCTTACAGTGCAGTGAGGAAGGACATGAGATGGTCTGAGGGAAGTCATACAAGGGTGATAAGCATGAAAAGTAAAATTGATTGATCATCTCAAAGGATTAAGACTACATATGCCGTGAAAGTTACCGTATAAGTTATGGCAACCATTTGGACCTATCGTGTTGGCGCTAGAATCAGATTCTAATAACTATGAGAAAAAAAAAACAACCTGTTTCTTTCAATTCTCTTTTCTTCTGGAAGAAGAAGACAAGGTTGACATTGACTTTTGAAGTTGGTAATGAACTTTCATTGATTCAAAGGTTGAATTGCAGACCAAAAAGATAATTTTGAAAACATAAAAAAGTGAATTTTTAATGCCTGGCTGGACATTTCAGGTACGAGTTTAAGAACGGTGATAAACAAGAAAGAATTTGTTGAGTTTAGAATCATGGGCCAAGGGGTCAAACTGAGGTCCTTTCACTGAATGGTTCATCCAAACGTTGAATCAGATGTCATTGTTCAAAGAGAAGGGACGTATAATTTATATGCTGATTTTGTTTTGAATCCAGAGACAGTATTTTGCTATTCTGTATGAAAGTCATCAGCATTGTTGACAGTCTAACTTCAGTGCAACATTATTAAAGTCTTAATATCAGTAAAGTCTATTTTAAGTCCCAATCATCTGTATTTCGGTGAATTTTATTGTTGTTTGTTGATTTATGTAGTTTATGAAGCCAAAACGTACTCAGACTGTGATTCACTCTTAAAGAAATGGACTTTGATTTTAATCTTTAGTTGCTTCACAGGTGTTCAAAAAGGTTTTAAAACTGTGTAAAGAAATACCGGAAGGCTATGTTATGTGATTGGGGAAAGTCTTCCTGCACCGTTATCTAGATTTAATGGATTGTGAATATAACAAAATCGCTAATATTTGTGCACCCTTTTACATGTGAAGCAGGGCTTGTGTAATGAACTGTAAAATGTTGTTGATGTTGTCCTGAAAGTGGCCTGGGCCACAGAAAACATGACAGTGTAAGTTTGCTGTGCTGCTACACTGCCTTGTGTGGCAAATCAGTATACACAACGCTGCTTCATGGTTCTTTCTCTTGGGTTTTGGAGGCTGATCAGTGTACACTATGCTGCTGTGAGGATTCTTTCACTCTGCTTGTTGAGACTGATCAGTAATGACTACACCGTTATTCTTACAGTTTGGTTGTTCAGGCTGATCAGTGTACGCTTTACTGCTGTTAAAAGTCTTTCACGTGGTAATTTAGTGCATACTGATGCGCTGTTCATGCTATGAGAATTTGTTCACACTGGTTATCGAGGCTGATCAGTATAAGCTATGCTGCTGGTTCTTTCGCACTGCTTATTGTTGCGTACTAAAATACAGTGCACTCCTGGCCGGACTTGTTACATTCTTTGATGTGGCTGATCAGTGAACACTGTGGTGCTAAGAGGATTTTTACGCTCTGATCATTGTTGCTGACTAGAAGATCGATGGAGACGACATGCACCGTCACCCAAGCAGAGGTGTCTCAGAGGTCTGGACTGCTTGTGCAGCAAGGGTGTGTACTGTGAGCGAGCGTTTTCAGCCACCAGAAGGGGACAGGACTTGTTTTCAGCCAGCGGACACAATCTGCAAATCCAGACACAGGCGTTTGGTCGACAGACTGTGCAGACACAATCTTTCAATCCAGAGACAGGCGTTTGGTGAACAGACTGTGCAGACACAATCTTTCAATCCAGAGACAGGCGTTTGGTGGACAGACTGTGGTGTTGACCTTCTCTGCCATGTGGCGCCTTCACTGCCCTCCTGCCACGCTCAGGAACCCTGGTGTGCGCCATGCCAGATCCCAGTGTGGTGGGCACCTAGTCAGCACTAGCAGCGTATTCAAGGCAGCTGTGACATTAGCTGTGCTATCAGGTAGGTGATCATTATCGTGTTACCATGTGGGTCATCATCATCACCACCATTGTTATCATCTTGTTAGAGTTGTCTTCGTACCAAATGGGTCATTGTAAGCAGCCAATCAGGTCATTATGGTTCCAAATGGGCCACTTTTATCATCCTGTCAGATGCGTCTTCATATCAAATGAGTCATCGTCATCATCATCCTATGGATGGGTCCTCATAGCACTGTAGGGGTCCAGATTTTACGAGATGGGTCATCCTCCTCCTCCTTTCAGATGGGACAGGTCTTTGCTATGCCAAACAGGTCATTGTCTCTTCAGATGGATCATGGTCTCTTCAGATGGGTCATTGTCTCTTCAAATGGGTCATTGTCTCTTCAGATGGGTCATTGTCTATCCAGATGGATCATTCTCCTCCAAATACTTTTCCTTCCCGATGAGTCATCATTATCATCCTATCAAAAACATTTTGATGAGTGGAAGGTACTGTTCATGTTTGTGTTAATCTCAGTGAAATCCATACTGTGGACAGATCTGAGTGTGAAGGGGTTTCCACTGACAGCCGTGTACATTCTTCCTGTTGACCAGGAGAGGAGGAAGTCTCCAGCCTCAAGTCCCAAAGTGTGATCAGCTGTCTGAGGTCATTTTGAAATGCTATGATACAATCGTCCCTCTTGTTTGGCTTGTTGAATCCTCCATGTTCTAGGTAACATTATGTCCCCACACCACCCATCCAGATTGCCTTCAACAGCCAACAAAGTGGTGGTGGTGTTGTCCTGGCACTCTTTAATAGTGAGTTACACTGTCAGCCTGTTCTGTGGTCGTTCACCATTATGTGTGGTGTGTTATTGCTGCCAGCCTGTTATGCTGTTGTTTACCATAGTGTGTGTATTGCTGCCAGCCTGTTGTGCTGTTGTTTACCATAGTGTGTTATTGCTGCCAGCCTGTTATGCTGTTGTTTACCATAGTGTGTTATTGCTGCCAGCCTGTTATGCTGTTGTTTACCACAGTGTGTTATTGCTGCCAGCCTGTTATGTTGTTGTTTACCATAGTGTGTTATTACTGCCAGCCAATCGTTTACCATAGTGTGTTATTGCTGCCAGCCTGTTATGCTGTTGTTTACCATAGTGTGTTATTGCTGCCAGCCTATTCTGTTGTCGTTTACCATAGTGTGTATTGCTGCCAGCCTGTTATGTTGTTGTTTACCATAGTGTGTTATTGCTGCCAGCCTGTTATGTTGTTGTTTACCATAGTGTGTTATTGCTGCCAGCCTGTTATATTATCGTTTACCATAGTGTGTTATTGCTGCCAGCCTGTTATGTTATCGTTTACCATAGTGTGTTATTACTGCCAGCCTGTTATGTTATCGTTTACCATAGTGTGTTATTGCTGCCAGCCTGTTCTGTTGTTGTTTACCATAGTGTGTTATTGCTGCCAACCTGTTATGTTGTTGTTTACCATAGTGTGTTATTGCTGCCAGCCTGTTATGTTATCGTTTACCATAGTGTGTTATTGCTGCCAGCCTGTTCTGTTGTTGTTTACCATAATGTGTTATTGCTGCCAGCCTGTTATGTGGTCGTTCACCAAACTGTGTAGTGAGTTATCCATGTTGCCCAGTCATGTGGTCATTCATCACAGTGTGTGGGGGAGCTATTGCTATCAGTCTGTTGTGTGGTCATCCACCACAGTGTGTGGTTAGTAAAGGGCTGTTCGCCTGCAATATGATCATCCACCACAGTGTGTGTGTTAGTAAGGGCTGTTGGCCCGCTATATGATCATTCACCACAATGTGTTGCTCTGTTACGTGGTCGTTCACCACAATGTGTGGAGAGTGATCACTGCCATGTGGCCACTTGATCTGTTATGTGGGTCACTCACCACAATGTGTGGAGAGAAATGGCTGCCATGTGGCCACTTGATCTGTTATGTGGTCACTCACCACAATGTGTGGCGAGTGATGGCTGCCAGTGTGCCATGTGGCCACTTGATCTGTTATGTGGTCACTCACCACAATGTGTGGAGAGAGAAATGGCTGCCATGTGGCCACTTGGTCTGTTATGTGGTCACTCACCACAATGTGTGAAGAGTGATGGCTGCCAGTGTGCCATGTGGCCACTCACTACACTAACTGACTAAGCCTGGCAGTGCTGCTGACTGACATTGTTGGTGATCAGTAAAGCCTGTCCTGCTGGACTCTGTCTCTTTGTCATGACAGAGATCACTAGGTCATGGAAGCAGACTGAGTGACTGTGTCAAACATGCATGTCCGATGTGTTAGTTTTCCTCAGTAATTTTCTGACACTGATGACTTTGGACAGATATGTCGCTAGTGCCTTCTTAGTACACTTGTCCTGTCCACCCCCTTCCAACTTCTCTCTCTTCTTTTTTTTTTAATGCCATGATTATGTGGTACCATTGGTAACGTCCATCAACAAGGAATGCATGTCCTCCAGTATTATCTCTGGTTATCAAAGAACTGTTACAGTAGAACGGTGACTGAAAAAGTAGTCTCTCAACCCAAATGGTTTTCCAGCTTACTGTTGAGTGTCGGGTCTGAAGGGCTCTCTTGTCCCGTCAGAACTCTTCCAGACATTTACACACACCTCTGAATGCTAACAGCAACGTGTAGAGGAAGTTTCAGTCAGGATGCAGAGGCAGTGAGGTTGTGGAAAATGCCAAGCGTATGCAACAATCGTGTGAAGGCAAGCTGTGTGGCATCAAGATGTCAGTTTTAACTATTCTTGACCCAAGTGCTGTCATTAATATCATTGACCGTTAACATTCTTTGGGACCGTCTCAAGTCTTGCGGAACTCAGGGTATAAAGCTCTCTCGTTCACCTGTTTGCATTAGTCTGACAGAGCTGTTGTTGTCTCTGTCTAGAATACATGGTCCGATTCATCTCCCTTGCTAAATGGTGTCCCCCAAGCTTCAGTCTTAGGCCCCATTCTTTTCACCCTGTACTCAGTCTCCTTCCAGTGCTGCCAGTATTACCCAACAGCATACTGTTCCTCCTCCTATGTTTGCTGATGACATGTAACTTTGTCAGTCAGATAGATATCTGTAGATTCAGACTTTGTGACAAATGATACACATTTGTGTGGCAGACGTTAAACTTTGGGCCACACGCCTCATACTTCAGCTTGAAGAAGACACAATAGAAGGAATTTTGACTGAAGTTTCCAGGGAAACCAATCTCCCGAAACTCTCATCATTTCTTTTCAAAAGTCCGCCAAGAATCTGGGTACATTACTTGATATGACTTGCACAATGAATGCCTAAGTCGGCACAAAATGCTAGACTGCTTACTTTGAAATCTAGAGGATGGGCTCAGATAGGCAACACGTTACTTGCTGGATGTCTTCAGAGTATCAGTATTTATTGATTTCATAGTTATTACTTGTGCTGCTCACCTCATTTCGAAGTGCCAAAAAGAGAACATGTCACTCCATGCTCTCTGATGTGCTTCGGCTTCCTGTTTTTAAGTTGGATGAAGTATGTGATCTTCCTGCAGTGCTGGCATCGCACTACCAGACGCACAAACATGTGTATGTGTGCGATGGTGTATGCCTGTTTGGTGTGGATGTGCATACTGTGTTGATTATATTGATGTGTGTGTGCATATATGGATGGTGGGAATGAATGTAGACAGATGCTGGATGGTGCTGTTTGTGTGTGCGATTGCTGTGCTTGGGCTCAGTAGAGGCAAGTGAGCATACTATAAATTCTCATTATTACTCTCATTCGAGTAAGTAGTAATAATAACTAAATTATGAACAAAGATACTGAAGGAAGCTTGGTTTGATCGATATGAAAGTAAATCTGAACTGAGGCAGGGAATAGTAAACCGTTAATAACAACTAAGAAGGGTAACTCCTACTCCCATGATAAGACAATTACATGCCCATAACTCTGCGTGAATGCTGCTAATGGCATCAGTTCACCCAGCACAAATGTCAATGCAAAACACAAAGAAAAAGGAGATTTTCCCTTAAAAGGTTGTTCCATGCTTGCCCATGTATCTTATGCCTGACATGTGCATGCAGCAACAACTGAAGAAATGAATTAAACTTGACATTTATTCAGGTCTGAAATCACCTTTTGATCTTGGAACATTGTCATACAGAACATGCAGTGAAACGAAATACAGGAAGCCTGGCATTGATTAATCAAGACAGGGAACAGTAAATGATGTGCAAATATGGAACTCCTGCTCCCATAATGAGACAATCAAATGCCCGTTACCCCCAGACAAATGCTGCTAATGGCGTCAATAAACCTAGTACAGATGTCAACACAAAGTGCACAGAACAACAACAACAACATAAAAAGAGAAACGTCCCCAGAAAGGTTATTCCCAGCTTGCCATAATTACAAGTGGCATATGACATATGCACGCAGCAACAACTGAAGAAATGAACGAACACAAATTGACATTTATTCACGATAGAAATAGCCTCTTGATCATTGTCAAACTGTGTACACACTGTAGAACAAACAGATGACAGGAAACCTTGGTTTTGATATTTAAGGAATCCTAATTTGATTCATGTTGCTTAGAAATCTTAAATGCAGGGAATGGTAAACAGTAAATACAAATAAACTCTTGCTCTCATAATGAGACAGTTACATGTCCACAATCCAAACGAATGCTGCTAATGACACAGATTTCCCTTGCACAAATATTATCAATGTGAACCACGTACAACAAACAAGGAGACTTTCCCCCCAAAGAGGATCTTCCGAGCATGCCCATGTGTTCGGCGCCCAACACATCCACACAGCAACAGCAGAAGAAGAAATTGCATGAATACAACTTTATATTGAATCAAGACTGGCGTGGCTCTTTTGTTCTGGAAAATTGTCAAACAGAACACAATAGAACATGAACCAATACAGGAAACCTTGATGAAGGGAACATTACAAAATGGATAAGGGTAACTCATCCTGCCATGAGGAGACAACTACATATCCGTAACTCCAAACGATTGCTTCTAATGGTGCCAGTTCTCCTGGTACAAATGAAGTCTTCTTGTTTCTTCTGTGTGCTTTGCGTTGACATTTGTGTGAGGCAGTTTAATGCCATCAGCAACATTCATTTGGAATTATGAAGTTTCACGGAATTTTGACATATATATATGTAATAAAGAGATTTGGTTCAGTATAAGTATGGAGTAAAACAGTGCCTGTGTATGTTGTGTGTCTGTGGACAGTATTCATTATGACAAGTTCATGTGTTGTCTATTTATATTAGCAATCTTATGATGAGGAAATATCAGAGTAGATGTTTCTGTTGGTGAGTAAGGTTCGTCTGTTGATAGTTACTGATGAAGAAAATGTTCATAGCTATTATCACCTGTGTGCATTTATTCATGTTATGAAAAAAGAGAATGCATAATTTTGAATTGTTTAACCTTTGGCACACATCGCCGAAAATTTTGCGTACCATACAGTGTGGTTCTCCAGGGACCATGCCTTTTACATCACACACACTGTGGATCTTCAGTGACCCATGTTGTTTCTGAAGGGATCAAACTTCGCAAAGATTTGTATTTTTGTTCACTCTTGTGTTTGATTACAAAAAAAAAAAAAAAAAAAAAAATGGTACAGATGTGGGGCTATACTGTATTGACAAATCATAAACATTTTTTTTGAGATATGATTAAAAACGTATTCGGTTATCAAGGGGGGGGGGGGGGGGGGGGGGGTCATTTATATTCATGATCTGTGGCAAAGGTCAATTCCAAAGTCTGTGTTTTGATGAATGGGAAGGAAAGTGTTGGAAGTGTGTGTGCATACCTCAAGTTTTATTTTTATCATCGAAAGAAAATATATCATGTATTCTATAGTCAGACTTAATTTCTGCTGTACTTTGGATGAAAAAAGTGTTTTTCCTTGCTCAAGAATGTTTTGTGTCAGAATACTTAAGTAAAAAATGCAATGCTTCCATATCCATTTCAGTGCATTTTAGACTTTCATCTTTTTTATGTTCAGAAATCATTTTCACCATTTTTCTTCTGAAATTCCTTTTTAATGTATGTATTGTTTTCAAGATTTTTGTGATAACTTGAATACAAATGTTGTTTTTTTCTTTACATTCCAGAAGAATCTCATATCATAATGTGATGGTAAAGAATTTCTGTGTGCCAAAACATGCACATGTTGATATGTATGTATTTCATTGAATGGAACCAAGGGTTTCTTGGAATTTGAGAGAGGGGGGAAATGAAGGACAGATTGAACTTTTGTAATCATATTTGTGGTCTGTTATTGGCTCAGCTGACAGATCGAAGAGCTGTTTGGTGTTGTTTTGGACCAATGGCCACCAGGTTGTATCTGGATGTCCGTTTGGTGCAGTGGACATGGTGAGCAAGCTACAGGTAGAGCAGATTACTGGAAATTCAGGCAATCTTCAGAGCTGCCAACTTGTCCCAACTTCTTCGTATTTTGTTACAAGTGGTTGCACTTGTTTCTATGTTAGGACAAGAACAAAATTGTTCAGACAAGTTCATTTTTAGCTTGGTATTATCCTTCACGTTCTTTCTTGTTGTAAGCTACCTGATAGGTTTGTAACCTATAATGTGCACTAAGCAAGCTTTGGGACAGTGAGTCATATTACTAGTGTTAGTCGATGAAGCTGATGCGCATGCTCTTGCTGGAGCCGCAACACTGCGTTTACTATACACTGTGAACTGTGCAGCAAGACCTATGTACATGAGACACCCGGCAAGCTTGATGATGCATTTTTTAAACACACTGGGTTGACATCCACTATCATCAACCTGAACCACACACTCCGCACTTACACCATTGCTAACACAACATCAGTCCATGTCAAATCCTGGTGCTTTGGCCATCGCAGGAATGATGACTTTAAGTGTACCATGCAGGAATCCCATCCCACTGCCAGACGGGTCTCAAGCCCGTGGAGTGCTTGTGCAACTGTTTTCACCTCCATTGTTAGGCTTGAAGGTGGTAAACTGCCTGCACCATTGTCCTCCTGGATAGTTTTGGCCTTGTTGCTTCATTGTGTATCCTCAGCCTGACTTACCTTTGGTGTCAGAACAATAGTGTGTATAATAGTATCTTCTTCTGTGCCAAGGTTTTCTTTCTGCATCTTAATTTCTGCATTGGTTTTGCCTTCTGGTTATTCTCTACAGTGTCTTCAAAGTTCTGAAGCAATGGGCAGTTTGGTAGGAGATGTTTATTAATGTGGTCTAGATACTTTTCCCATTTCTTTGCTTCTTTGGAGTTCTGCTAACTGGCTCACAAGCTGTACATTGTCTTCTGCCTGTCCCATCCATGATTTTCCACATCCAAGGCCAGTGCCTTTTATTTCCTCAACTGCCACATAGGTTTTTGAGATTTTCAAGTGCTCTGAAATATATGCTTTTCACCTGTTCTAGGTTGTATTATGCCTGCTTTGAAAGAAGGTCAAGCAAGTGTCGCATAGTTTCTACTGGTGTTTCCTTTGTGGTTCCAGGGATCAGTCTTATTGCTTCATTTTGAATTCTTCCTGATTCAAGAAGACTGCGCTTGGACTGTGCTGTACCGAGTACAACTGCGTGATACAGTCGGTAGAAATGGCGCTGTTCAGTGCCTTTAGCTGCCATTGCTTTCATGGCAGACGGGCCCTTTTTGCATTTAAGAACAACAGAGAGAGAGAGATTCAAAAAGGAGTACAAAAGTCACTATCCAGTATATCATTCTTACCTACGCAGAAAAAATTTATTTTAACAAAAGTCATAAAGAGATAAACAAATTATCTGAGAGACATGTGAAGGGATGAAAAACATTTGACATTACTATTTTCACAAATGCTGTGTGCAATATGTGTTAAAAGGTATGAAACACAGTCAACAAAAGCATTTGTTTCCCTCTTTAGACTTGAACGAAATGCGATTTTGCCTGGCAATGAACGACCTGCAGTAAGGAAATGGGGGCAGGGAGAGGGAGGAGGGGAGAAAAGTCTCCTCTATGTATTTTCATGAGATAAGTCCTGTAGGAACAACATTCAAAGTTGTGTAAAACAATACCAATGTAAATTGTCAAATTGTCAATTGTTTTTAACCTGAAAAAGCATACTCGACTAATAAACTATTATAGTAACATGTGTGAATTCTGTGTGACTAGAAAAATACTAAGTTTACATGGGTGCTTGGAGGTCCCAAGCTTTGCCTGGAGACCTTTTTTTTTCAACCAAAAGCATAACACCGAATCTTGAAAACACTGTTCATTCATGTTGTTTTTACTTGTAGCTTAAAGGTTTATATCGTATTTACCTGTGGCTTTTGTGATGTTTCATTCATTCATTCATTCATTCATTCTTCAGTTTATTTATTTTAATTCACGTTTACTTTGTAGACAATGTTCTGAAGTGTGTGCATTCCTGATGTTACAGTTGTAGTGCCAGATTTACTCGCAAGAATGTTTAAGTTATGAAATAGCATACTTACAGCTGTTTGAATTTTTAGTCCATGGCACTGGGGAGTTGGCAGATCTCTATGCACGAGTTTTAGAATATTCTGTGTACATGCAAGTTTGTGCCTAATGGTGTATGGATTATTTTGTGTAAATGTGATTGTGTGTGTGTGTGTGTGTGTGGTGTGTGTGTGTGTGTGTGTGTGTGTGTTTGAGAGAGAGAGACAGACAGAGACACAGAGAGTGCTTGGTGGAGGCTTCAGCATCTTG
Organism: Conus betulinus; assembly: GCA_016801955.1. Classification (NCBI taxonomy): domain Eukaryota; kingdom Metazoa; phylum Mollusca; class Gastropoda; order Neogastropoda; family Conidae; genus Conus; species Conus betulinus. The sequence goes on along the minus strand of JADBJO010019238.1, from coordinate 3,945 downwards.
CCACATTCACTTTGCCAAGTCTTTGAAGAATGAAGAATTCATTACCCACACAGTTTGGTCTCCTGTTCAGTTATTCATTTTTCTTTTAAATGTCAATGTTAAATATTGCTCTACATGCCCATTCATTAAGAACAATGGCCTATGCATGAATAAATGATCTGAATCTGAGAAAAAGAAAGTGGATGGGGGTGTGGGTGCTTTGATGATGACTGGATGCAGCATTAACCACATTTCTTTTTGACTGTGACTCATTTGTCAATGTCATTCCTATACTGTATCTCATTTCTCAAATCACTAATTTTGTATTCTCATATATATGACATATAGAAAAGACAAAACACATTTTGCTATATACACATGTTACTACTAAAGGATTTCTTTGCAAGAGCTATTAAAAAAAGTCGGGAGGGGGGGGGAATTCCTCATAATTATTGTTAATAATAAAGCTAATATTTCTAATAGTAATGGTACTCATCTTCCAAACAAGCACTGTCTACAGGCAAATCTACTCCTCACTAAACATCAAGCAACAAGACCTGAACTAGACAGACAGCATCAAGTTTGTGCCTACACCAGTGGCCATTGCATATTTTCTTCATGGATGAGTCCAGGGTTGCACTGGCTTCAAACAATGGACATTGGCACATGTGGAGACCATTTGAAGAGGGATCTGCAGACTATCCTGTCGCGCTGGACATGGTTTGTAATGGCGTCAGTGTTATCATGTAGCTGGCATCTGGGGTGGTGGAAGTACACGCCCTGCGATTCTCCAGCAGGATACTTTGTAATGCTGATCACTACTGAACACTACATCACACATTGTATGATCCCCACAGTAAGGCAACAAGAAGCGGGATTCATGTTGATGATTATGCCCCAATTGACATTGTAGCTGCCATCAGGAACATAGCCTGGGCCAACACGATTGCCCACCTAGACTGGCCAGCCTGATCCCCCAGTATCTGGTGGAACAGACATGGGCAATGCTTGGGCAAGGCATCCATGGGTGTGTGTTGCCAGGCCCTGGTTGCCCTTGAGGACGCCCTCGGTGTTCAGTTGAGAGTGATCCCATAACATCAGTTAAACAGACTGATCACTCCCATGCCGAGGCCAATCCAAGCCTCTGTTTCAGGCCAATGGAGTTGCTGAAAAAGCTCTCACCACCAGCTTGGCGATGATCCTTTTAGTGATAAACATTTGACCCCTTTCTCTTGGCCTTTGATTATCCAATGAAATTATGTGTACAGAGGCACTAGCTTCCCTGCTCATGATGGACAAAAAGTTCAAAGGGAAACTGCAAAACTTGTCAGTTGTTTTACATCTCAAAAAAATCTTAACATTTGCAGTCCCGTTTGCTTGACCTTTTTTGAGGAGTATACAGGACATTCTTAAAGTTTTGACATTGGGATGAATCTGCTTAACTGGAAACAAAATATATATACAAGGAGACAGAAGCTACAGCACACTTTTTTTTCTGAGAACATATATATATATATATACAGGTAGATATCAAGATCATTGGAATGTTTCACTGAATTTTTCAGTGGAATGTCAACAGATGATCCTCCCAACTCCATCCATACACTGTTCATTATGGAGAGGAGATAACCACAAGTTTTTATTTCCAGATCCACTTTTCTCACAGTCTGGAAAATATACAGATCTACGAGCATAACCATGATAATCAGTGACGACATGACAATTTGAGAAGCACTTGTGCTGACTAACTGATGAAATTAGGGAGACATGTCGCTGGATATATTGTATTTCTTTGTTCTGCTTCAGACCACACTGTCCTGTCCTGAAAAAAAAAAAAACAACATAAAAGAAAACTATCTACACAGTGTAAAAAATCAACAACATATAGAAAAACTATCTACACGGTATAAAACAATCAATGACATATCGGCTTCACTACTCTAAACACTAGGCCATGTTGGCAATGCAAGACATTCAATCATTTCCCTTATTTACAAAAATGAGTTAAATTATGATTAAATAGATACCTCTTTTTTTTTAAAAAGAAAAGGCTATGTTTGCAAATACACCCAGCAGAATTGACCACTAATATTCATCTGAACAGTGGGTCGAGTCTTACTTTGTAGTCACCAGATCACAATAAACAAAAAGTTAGCATGCCATACATTGGAAGAAGAGAGAAAATAAGTAAAGACTTTCTGTGACAAAGACATGAGAATGGACCACAATGGCAGGAAGAGGAAATTCTTGGCGCTGCATTTCCAGAAGGCCCAGGAAAAAAAAAAGTTCAATGACTCACACTGGGAAAACTTTTTTTCTGGAGTTTCTTTCCTGTCGAAGTCCTACAATAGCACAGTCCACCCGATCTCCAGCTCCTTCACTCTGGAGGTAGAACAATGAGCTACTCAGAGTTCTCTGGTCTTTGGTACTTTTCCATCCTGCCTTTGAGCTTTTCATTGATGGTTTGTCTAACTCTTGTTCACCGACTTGGTAACGGATGTGTCCACACCTTTCTTTTTTTTTCTTTTCCTGCATACTTCTTATCTAAGGTGCACAAAACTTTTGAAGTTGCAAAGTGAAATGACTGCAGGCGGAAATCTAAACAAATCTTAAATAAATGTCAGCGAACCGCCCAGAGAAACGTGGACAAACGGAGTCACAAGACAAACCACAAACGCGTTTCGACCTCTTAGGTCTTCTTCAGATGCAACAAAAATGAAACAAATAACGAAAATGCACTCAGCTTTGATCACTTCTGTTTTCAGCGCAAGAAAGAAACGATCATCAAAGCTAAGTGCATTTTCGTTATTTGTTCATTTTTGTTGCACCTGAAGAAGACCTAAGAGGTCGAAACGCGTTGTGGTTTGTGTGTGACTCATTTGTCCACGTTTTCTCTGGGCGGTTCGCTGACATTTATTCAAGATTTGACAAAACTTTTCAGTTTTGTGTGAGCTAAGCCTTCTAAAGTGTTTACCCTACATTTTGGAGAATTCACTGAAGCACTTGCAATTCACGGCACATGCACCCTGCCTTTCGGGGTCATCAGGGAGTTCTGGGGGGTCATGTCAGGTTTCTTGCCAAGTCCTCTGTCGAACTAATGACAAGGTCTATCCAAGTCTCCAGGGCTGTGGTAGTTCTGTGACTGTAAAAGCCATTATACCCATCTGTGGGTGTTCGTCACAGTGCTTTGTCGAAAAAACTGTCTCCTGTGAAGGGGAGGCCCTCACTTGAGTCTGTTACTCACCCTCTGAATGTCGTGTTGCTCCTGAACCAACAGTAAGTTGGGAGATCTGCCCTGTATGAGGCTGGAGCGTCGGACAGCCAGAATTTATCTGCTTGTTCACCTGACCATCAGAAAACATTTCTCAAGCCACACGCTCTTCCGCTGAGGCTTTGAGCTGAGCTGTATGAACAGCAGCATCTGTTCGCCACTATGCTTTCCTCTACTTTGTGAAGAGTTTTTCCCTATGGGGTGCAATGAGGGAGGAAGCCCTTCCACTTGCTTGTGAGCTGAGGGTCCTTCAGGTGCAAACAGAGACACACTGACTAAAAGTCAGGTCATCTCCGGTCAATAGCCTTGAGATACCTTGCTGCCCACTGAAAGTCAGGAAGTTGTCTTGTCACAGGCAAGCTGTTCTATATCCCTCTGGTGATATTTCTAGGCATTAAATGCGGGACCGGGAAGCACTGATGATGTATAGAAAACTCGATGCATAATACAATTTAATGTCTAACGGCACTGGAAATTCAGTCCCAGTCCCAAAATTTACTGCAGCACGCAAATGATTGTTCAACCTGTGACGCAACGGAACTTTGAGGAGGGTACATCATGTAAAAGCACTTAGGGGTTTGATCTCTGCCACAACTGAAAAGCAATAAAAAAAATAACTTTCCACGACATTTTAGAATCTTCCTAATCGAGGAAGTGAACAACTTCCCACTTGAGAACTCTTTCTATGCTCAGAA
>JADBJO010019237.1:0-33659 GCA_016801955.1 Conus betulinus | reverse complement strand
ATGCTGTGATTCAGCAATTTGGTCCTTTTAAAACACCAGAAGGTCCTTTTGAATTTTTACAGGTACTGTTAAGTCCTGTATAATCAAGGGGGTAGCTTGAAAGGAACTTGAGAACGAACTGAAGTCAATAGCAGACGACAAAGTGCTTGGCCCAGGCAGCAGATTCACTTAGGCTGCTAGCTAAGCATCCAGACAGTGTTGCAAGGGTGGCTGACCTAATTACTAAGCCAGTCTTCTGATAAGAGGCGATGCTAACGTTCGCAGCATTTTGCCGAGTAAATAAATTTCAGTCAATTGTGTGGGAACAGTGAACAGGATTTATAACAACAGTGTCAGGAAAAAAAGAAAATAATTGTTCATGAATCAGATAAATATAGATATATGACATAGTGTTCTGCTAACATGCCAACCATAAAAACAGCATCGGACCACAGTTGTATGCTGCGGTTTCAGCATTCACGAATAGATGCCTTGCTCCCCCCCCACTCCCATCCTTGTATCATCCTCCTCCTATTTCTCTTGCACTGAAGTTTCAAGATGCCAGGGAAGTGTTACTTTCAAGATACATGGCTTTTGTCAAAAGACTATTGTGAGTGGATTAGGAAAAATGCTGCTGACAAGCATGCTGCACACTGCCTTTTGTGGAGTATCACTAAAACTTTGCATCAATGGGAGAGAGAGTATTCTTCGCCAGCATGCCAAGACTGACAGACATCAGAAAAATGAACGAAAATTCAAGGCAGATACAAGATGCAACGTGACTGATTTCTTTTCTCCATCAGTGTCTGTTTCAACAAAAGGGAGTGTGTCAAGCACAGTCCCTTCATCATCAATAGCAGTAGTAGCATTAGTAGTGCCACTGCCAGCAAGGATCAAGATGCATCAGTTCAAGTCCAGCCTCAAATATCTAGGGCTAGCTTTGATCTTGATAATGGTCGATTGAAGGCTGAAGTGATGTGGGCATTGAAAGTTGTGGACAGCCACTACAGCTATAAATCATCAGAGCAGAGTGGAGAGTTGTTCAGATCAATGTTCCCAGACAGTGAAATAGCTGCTAGATTTCAATGCGGGAAACCAGATGCCGATACCTGTCAACAATTGGGCTTGCGCCCCTATTTTCTGAGCTGCTACTAAAGAATGTCAAAGCTTTCTCTCAGCTAGGATATGTTTTGCTCTTCGATGAGTCTGAAAACAAGCAAAACCACATGAAACAAATGTCATTGACAGCAGAAGACTGAGCGATGAAAAAGCTGACAACATTTTCCAGGAGTATCGTGAATTTCTACCTACTGCAGCCATGCACTCCGCCAGCTCATTTGATTGTGACAGAGATAGAGTGGACACTTGGTGGTGCAAGGCTTTAGAGGACAACTCCAAGTTCACAAACCTCAGGCCTTTTGTGAAGAAAATGCTGCTGTTGTCCCATGGGCAAGCAACCGTAGAACGTGGTTTTTCTTACAACAAGGAAGTGTCTGCTGATAATCTTAGTCAAACAGCCCTCAAAGCCCGACGTGTCATCTTAGACCACATCCGTGATGCTGGTGGGATCCAAAAGGTCAAGCTAGACAAGCCACTCCTGGTGTCTGCAGGTGCTGCATGGAATGGGTACAATGATTATTTGAAACAACAGCGCACAGCAAAGGAGACAGCACAGAGCCAGCTGAAGAGAAAGGTTCTAGTGGATGAAATAGAAGAGCTGAGAAAGAAGAAAAAGAAAGCTGAAGATGACTCCAGGCATCTTATGGAAGCTGACAACCTAAGTCTAAAAGCTCAGGAGCAAAGGAGCTTCACATTGCTGGACAGGTCAAATGAACTCCGCCTGTCATCAAAAGACAAACTAGACCAAGACAGCAGTCTAACCTCTGAACTGAAAAAGAAGGAAGAACTACTGAAAAAAATGTAATGATAGTAGAGATAGTAGATCACCAAAATAGTTGTGTAGCAAAAAAATGACTCTACACATAGCATTTACAGTACTAGTAGTGTAGTGGAAGTGACTCTTGAAGTGAATAATCAGAGTGATTCATTTTTATGTGTTTTTAATAGTTGTGAAAGAATAAGACAGACAGTGAACAAAAAGTGTAATTTGAAATGAGACTTGTGTGATACCAACATGCCGCCAAAGAAAACTTACGATGATGTGAACAGCAGAGGCTGAATATGACCATATGGGATTAGCTGATCTTCTGTTTATGACAGGGTGAGTGTTAAATGTGTTTTCTTGGCATGTTACAGCTGTGGGAAATTCTGTAAAGCCAAGTGGGCAAAGGTCCTTTTAAACTGATTTTAGGTCCTTTTAAGTCCTTTGAAGGTCCTTTTTTGGCTTCATGCTCAGCACCTGGGAACCCTGTCTGTGCCCTGTTGTGTCACAAGAATGTCACAGTCTGATCTCTGTGCCATGTTGTGTCACAAGAATGTTACAGTCTGATGACCTGTTCTCTGTGCCCTGTTGTGTCACAAGAATGTCACAGTCTGATCTCTGTGCCATGTTGTGTCACAAGAATGTTACAGTCTGATGACCTGTTCTCTGTGCCCTGTTGTGTCACAAGAATGTCACAGTCTGATCTCTGTGTCATGTTGTGTCACAAGAATGTCACAGTCTGATGACCTGTTCTCTGTGCCCTGTTGTGTCACAAGAATGTCACAGTCTGATGACCTGTTCTCTGTGCCCTGTCACAAGAATGTCACAGTCTGATGACCTGTTCTCTGTGCCCTGTTGTGTCACAAGAATGTCACAGTCTGATGACCTGTTCTCTGTGCCCTGTCACAAGAATGTCACAGTCTGATGACCTGTTCTCTGTGCCCTGTCACAAGAATGTCACAGTCTGATGACCTGTTCTCTGTGCCCTGTCACAAGAATGTCACAGTCTGATGACCTGTTCTCTGTGTGCCAAGTCACAAGAATGTCACAGTCTGATGACCTGATTTTTCTGCCCCATCTCCAGTCTAAAGGTAGGAACTCATCTCATTGCAAGGATGCTACTGGTATGCTTAACTGTCAGCAGTGATCAAGGGGTTTATTCGTTCTTTCAGTTCTTTCTCACTTGTAATATTGTGATTTAGCATAAACCTAAGAGAGACTTGCATGCTGTCTTATGGATGTGACTGTCTGCTGTGCTTATTGTGTGTACAGTGTGTGGATGTGTGCCATATTCTGCTTACTGTTCACTTCTCTGTCCAATTTAGAAATCAGCAGCCACTGTGGTAAGATATGCGTGCATGCGTGGGGTGTTTTCTTTTAATATTATTGGTGATTTTTGGTGTGGTGTATTCTCTCTCTTTTTTTTTTTTTTCTTTTTCTCTTGATTTAGAATTCTTTTCCTTTAGGTAGGAGTGTGGTTTGTGTGTAAGTATGTATGTATGTGTGTGTGTGTGCGCAAGTGTGCATATGCGTGTGTGCACATGTGTGTATGTGAGCGTGTTTGTGTGCGTTTTATTTAAGAACCAACATTCTGCAGTGATCTGCCACCAATCTTTCTCTTCACATATTTTTTTTTCAATTTCCACATTCTGTGACTCTCATCTGGTGCTTTCCCCCCATCTTTTTGGGTGAATGTGTCTTTGAAGAATCATTTACTGAGCTCTGTCGTGTGTAACAAGATTTAGGAACAGTGTGGAGTGGGTATGCTGTGTCTCTGTTGTGTACATGGGCAAGGAAGAAGTAGTTGTGCAAATCTGTCTTGCAGCTAAATGCACATGGTCTTTAATCCTGATGCACCGTGATCATACTGTTGTTAATCTGGTTTGCTCAGATTTCAAGGTTCACATGTTTCTCCAAGTTCTGACTGCTTACCAAATCTGTTCATCAATACACTGTTGGGGTATATAACCTGTTGCTGTGCACAGATATGCATGCATGGGTGGTCTTTTAAACACACACACACACACACACACACACACACACACACACACACACACACACACACACACACACACACACACACACACACACACACAATAGTTGCCAACTTTTACAAAATTTTCATGAATTTACTTGTGTTTCTGCTACTTTTTTGTTTGTTTGAGTTCTCAGTCATTTTAAAAAACCTAAACAATGCTTCGAAGTCAGATCTTCATCCCCCAAAGCAGGGATTCAAAGGGTTTGTTTTTATTTTTCTTAAAGGGATGATAAACCTATGCTGAGAATAGCCAGTACATTGTTTTGTGAAGTGTTGCCGAGTATGGCTGAATTATATCCTGAAAATGTTCCAGAATACATCCAAAAATATGATGTTCTGCAAATGTTGTTGAGTATAGTGTAAGTGATTTGGGGGAAATTTGCTGAGTGCCAGCCAACTGAAATTCTGTAAATGATTCTGAGTATAGCCAAAATGATATTCTTTAAATGTAGCCAGGTAGCTATTGCTGCAATGATTTTTAATAAATGTTACTCAGTGTAGACACAGTGATTTTCTGTAGATACTGATGAGTACAGCCAAATTGATTGAAATACACCTGTATTTTCCCCAAAAACAGCTGTTAATGTGAGAAAGTACACGATCTTAGGCAATTTTTCGGTAGGCAAATCTGAAGAGATTCAGAAAAGAAAAAGTACTTTGATTTTACAGATAAATTAAAAAAAAGCTTGACAGAAAATCACCATTTTGTTGATAGATAATATATACTCAAAGAGAGGTAGAGGGGAGGGAGGTAGTGGGAGGGAAGAAGAAGCAGGGTCCAATCTAAGCTCTATGGTGACATGCGAAAGCCCGGAACTTCGGAGTCAATGACTGCTACATCAATATCGACAACCAGCAAGAAAGATGATGTTGAGAAATGTGACTGATGCTTCATGCCTCTGTCTAGGTAAGGTTTCTGTGTTACATCTGGAGTAACAGTGAGCCTGCGACCTTGTTGTGAAAGGAAGCAGAGATAGGTCACGATCCTTCCACCAGTGTGGCATGGCTGATGCTATGTTCTTCACGATCACAAGACCTAGCTGTGTTTGTGTTCGTCTAGTTGTGTACTGCCGTTGGCATGCACTGCCAAATTTTGCAGCTGCCCTCACAGTGCAGCAAAAAACTTCGGGCCAGTGGCACTGCCAGGTTAAAAATCTACCAGGACGGAAACTTCTGAATTTCATGCCTTCTGTTTTTTGTTTGGTGGATAAAAGTAAAAACCTACACTGGAACCCCTGGGCATATATGTATAATCTTCTTCTTCTTATTCCCATGACCTAAGTGGTCGTAAGGGGGACATGAGGGACAACTCTTCTTCTTCTTATTCCCATGACCTAAGTGGTCGTAAGGGGGACATGAGGGACAACTCCTTGATCTTCTTTCTCTTTCGTGGCCTGTCCTCTGCTTTTTGCAGGAGTTCTGGCAGCCTGAGGTTTGTCCATTCTGTTACCTTCTCCGACCAGCTCTTTCTTTGCCCTGGCTCAGCGCCTTCCTCCTTCAAGCGTGCCTTGCAGGATTGTCTTTGCCAGTGAGTTGTGTCGTGTCATGTGGCCAAACCAATCAGCTTTTTCCTCCTCACTGCAGCCAAGAGGGGTCCCTGGGGTCCTGCCAGTCTGGTCACCTGCTCTCGGACAGAGTTGTTGGTTCTGTGCTCTGTCCAGGAGATGTGGAGCAGTCTTCTGTATGCCTGCATTCACATGAGATATATATGATGATATATATATATATGATATAAGATATATGCATGTATAATTATTTGTCAATAAAAGAAATGGTGGTGAGTAAGGAAGCTTGATTTTAAACAGCCCTGGTTTCTGGTTCAGCTTCTTTCCATTGAAGTTCACTTAATCTACAAGACAGTGAGATAAATCTTGATTTAATTCCAAAGGCCACAGGGGGGAAGTCCACTTAATCTACAAGACAGTGAGATAAATCTTGATTTAATTCCAAAGGCCACAGAGGGAAAGTCCACTTAATCTACAAGACAGTGAGATAAATCTTGATTCTAAAGGTCACAGGAAAAAAGGGGAAAACATTTTTTTTTTTAAGGGGGGAAGAAATATTGGTTGAATATTATCATTATGTTCAACCACTATCCAACCCACCGATCCTTCTCTTCACCCATGAACTAAAAATAATCTCATTTTCTGATTGGTAGGAATAGTTGCTGGAGTTTTTGCTCTCTGACTCGAGGAGGTTAGTACTTCAACATTCAAATACACAAACACATAGACAAGTTTTGAACTGAAGCGACACAAATATTTGAAGCAGTATTTTGCAACAAGTGGGAGCACTTGGGACGTCTGTGAGTGTGAGTGTTTCTTGTTTTATCGACTGATTAAGTGTTAACTGATGTGTGTTTAACATCGTGTAGAAATTTTCACATACCATCTGTGTAGATGCTTTGAATTGTATTTGTTGACAGATTATACATTCATTTATTAATTACGTGTTTGTTCATTCATTTCATTGTTCTTTTGATAAATTCTTAAGCTTGATATTTGTGAGTCAGTCTCAAAAGTCGAAACTTAAATTGGGAAGTGAGACATGATTGCAGATCAGACACAAGAGTCATGCCCAGTGGTTCATCAATTGTAAATAATCATGCCACATGTTTTATCAGTTATAGATAATCATGCTAAGTGTTTCATCAGTGATAGATTGGTGTCACGCATTCTTTTGTTTTATCCATAGTTTGAAAGACTTAGGACCATTAATGCAGCAGATTAAAAAAAAATCTACAATTTGATGATTAAAAACATGATGAAAAAAAAAGAGGGGGGGGGGGGGGGGGGGGGAAGAGACTGGGCATAGCCAAGAATGAACCTTAGAAACAAGTTCATGTTTATTCATTTTGCCACACCTTTTCTGACCCGAGTAGTGAGATGCTACTGAGTATGTCTGACTCATGTGTTTTGCATGGATTTTGGTTGGTTGTTTTTTTGTTTTGGGGGTGGGGAGTGAGGGGGATTTTGTTTCTTCTTTCTTTGTTTTTCAAAATGTTGACTGGCTTATACATGTCTTTTAAAATTCTCTCAAACTTTAGAAAATCAGATCCTTTGTAATTGTTTTTTTTCCCCATTAAGATAGTGTAGTGCATGTCACCATGTGTGTTTGGTATTTCATATTGCTGTTGGCTTGCTCTGTCTTGCTCTTGTTTTTTTTACTGTGTTTCACAGTTCTTATACATTTGCACATGTACACATGCACACAGGTGTGTACACAACGCACCTGCACATTTGCGTGCGTGCGTGTCACACACATACACGCACGCACGCACGCACGCATGCATGCATGCACACGCACATGCACACACACACACACACACACACACACACACACACACACACACACACACACACACACACACACACACAAAACGTCTCTCTCTCTCTGTGTCCCCAAAAGAAGAAAGTGCATGGTTGTCAAGAAACATGGTTTGGGAAGTATTTTACTTTGGTGTGATGCTTGATTCCATAGCATAGAATTGCTTGCCATTACTTGCTTATGCAAGTTTTCTGACAGTTAATTTCAGTGCATGTGTGGTCGTTTGGTAACCCTTATCACAGCTTGCCACCCCTCTCTCCTTATCCCTCCCTCCAGGAGAGACGCCAGGTGTAAGGCTTTCTTCCTTTTGTAATTTCTTTCCCACGTTTTGAACTTTTTTTGTATATTTTTCTTTTCAGTTGCTGACATGAAGCTAGGCTGATGGCAAAAAATGTTTGATAAAGATGTTAGCAGCCATCCACTCCAAAGATGTTAGCAGCCATCCACTCCATTTGTAGGAGTTATTGACTTTGATGCTTAAGTCCATACAGTGGAACCTTTGCTGATAACTCTTTAGTATGATACATTCTTCACAACAACCAAACTTTCAGTGATGGAAGTTAATCATCCTGAACACTGAAGTCCTTTGTTGATGTGGAACCCACTGTAGACACATTCTTCACGACAACCAAACTTTCAGTGATGGGAGTTAATCATTCTCAGTGCTTAAGTCCGAAGAGTGGAACCTTTGTTGATGACCCCACTGTAAGATGTGTTCTTCACAACCATCAGACTTTCAGTGACAGATCCTTTCCCTGACAGACACTGTGGTACCAGTTTTGACCTCTACAGAGCAACGCCTCTCTCATCTGACTTTCACTGATATCCATAGTCTGTAATGACTCTGTGTGTGTGTGTGTGTGTGTGTGTGTGTCACTGTGTGTGTGTGTGCTTGAAATTTGGTGTGTTGGGGGGGGGGGGGGGATGCAAACACATCTGTCATCAGTCTCTGTTCACAGTTTGATTACTTGAACCCTCTCCCCTGATAACCAACAAATGGTCAATGTGGTCTGTTCCTTTTTTTTTCTGCAAGATAGGTGGTCTGAATGACTTGAATGGTTTGATTGTTCTACCGTGTATGGACATGACTCTTGTTACAACATATTCTGAGTATTGTCACCTTCTGAGAACTGTCAGTCACTCTAACCCACTCAAAACATCACTGCCTACATTAACTGAATTATGACATTTCCAGGGTGGTTTAATAAAGGTTCCAGTGTATGGTTAGAAGAAAAACCATCATAATCTTTGGATGCCTAATCATCAGAGTCTGTGTATCTTGTCAACATTTCTTTACGCTTTGCTTGTAGTTGTACCTATGCGATCAATGAAGGTATGTTGATTGCAAAGTCAAGGTGAACAACAGGATAAGTAAACAAAAAGAATGAACCTTCTTTGGAAAAAGTGTCGTGCCGTTTCATCCTGTAGGGACTTGGTAATAAACAAGTCACTTATCCACTGAACATGATTATGCTAACAGGACAAAAATGGTTTCTGTGCATATCATAATTAAAACTAATGCATTTTCACAGTCAGGTTAGAGGTTAAACAAACGTCTCATAGCCTCTTGGTTGTAGGGGTTGTGAACTGTTCATTTTTCGCTTACACTGTGGCATAGGATGATGGAATCCAGGATCCAGTCTTTTCCTTCCACTGCATTTACCTTTTCAGATCTGAATTAGGTACCCTGTTTCATGGTGGATTGACAAAGAGGGTTTTCAAGGCAGGGAAGTCTAAGCCACCAGTTGTTCGAACTCTCAACTGTCAACTCTGCTATCAGATGCTTTAACACATTGATAGGCTACTATTAGATCTACAGACATGCACAAAATGACCAGAGCATCCAGTCTGCACATGATTTAAAGTTCATTATGTTTACCTTCGAAAAATTTGCGGAGAGTTTCCACAAGTGCTATTTTAAACTTTCACATTGTGTCACCAATCTAAAAAAAAATTGTTTTTTTTTAGTTTGAAAGGTGTGTGTGTTTACTTTAAGATTGTTTTCAATGTCCTTCATGAAATGCACAGATAAGAATTAGACAGTTTTCCCATTAGTTTCCTCTCATCATATAAACATGTTCAATGTCAGATCTTTCACCTGACACAATTTCAGTTGGCTCATGGAGTAAAAATTGCCTTTGTTTCACCATTTTTTTTTTTTTTTGGTTGGTTGGGGGGGGGGGGGGGGGGGGGGGGGGGGGGGAGGGGGAGCCCAATTTCCACATTTCTCAAAATGGCCTTACCAGACAGAAAACTACAGTTTTTCATCTTTCAAAAAGAAATATGTACTCCGTGATCAAGTGTATACCTTAACCGTTGGAATGTCACAGTTTGTACATTGATGCCTGAGTTAATACTTTGGCACATTGCCACCAAGTTTAACAGATGTTTCTGGAACTTTTGGCAAACGTTGGTGAGAAGGAATGATGAATTGTCAGCATGAATTATGAGTAGCGCTTGTAATTCTAGTTTGTTAATGTGACATTTTGACTTTTTTTTTTCCTTGATACTATTTCAAACTGTTGTGCTCACACTTTTTTCTAAGCATGTGTGTGAATGTGCAGATACTGATGGTGGTGGTGGGGGGGGTGGGGTTGGGGTGTGTGTGATTTTTACATAGTTTCTGCCTGTGTATTTACTTCTTTATGTGTTATTTCTTATCACAGCGATACGTGTTTCTTGCTATTTTCTGTTTTTCATCTAAATGACCAGTGTTGGCTGCTGTATTCTTTGCAACAGCTTTCAAGTCTGAGGTCTCGTGTAATGTATGATTGGTCCATTGTGAATGTGATGATTGTGATTTCGATAATTGTGATAATGCTGAACTAAAGTAGTTTAATACTTGAAGGGGTTAAGTTTGCAAGTAGTTCCTTCCGTTAGAGTATTTGTTGTTAAGTCTGCAAATATTTGTTCTTGTTTGATAGTGGTTTTAAACTTGAATGGGTTAACTTTGCTAGCATATCAGATCCTAATGTTTAACTAGTTGCAGTTACATATGTGAAGGGGTTGAATATGCAAATATCAGTTTTTGTTTGACTTTTGACAATTTCACACTGAACGGGCTTAAGTTTGCAAAATTTGCTCAAGTTTGACTGGTTGCAGTGTTACACTTGAAGGGGTTAAGCATGCTTATGTTCATTTCTTGTTTGACATGTTTCAGTTTCATACTCGGTAAAGAGGTTAAGTCTGCAAATAAGTTCTTCTTTGACTGGTAGCAGTTGTGTACTTAAAGGAGTTAAGTTTGCAAACATTCCTGTTGTTTGACTGTTGCAGTTTCATTCCTTAAAAAAATTACTTTTGTACATATTTGCCATGGTTTGACTGGTGACATTTTCATACTTGTAGTGAATAAGTTTGCAAACTCTTCTTGTTTGACTTGAAGTTTTAGGTCTGAAGTAGCTGAGTGTTCAAACATTTCTTCTTGTCAACAGCTTAACACTTGAAGGAGTTAAGCTGGAAACATTTCTCGTTTGACTAAGCAATATTTTGAAGGGGTTGAGTTCGCTAACATTTCTGTAAGAGTGACTAGTTGCCTTTTCATACTTGAATAAGAAGTTAAAAGTTTATGCAAACAGTTTGATGTTTGAAGGGATTAGGTGTGTTGTGAAGGCATCAGTATGACACGAGTGGTTTGGTGTGCAGTAGTACCAGAGTGTGGGATGTGTGTTAATGGGGTAGGGCCAGACTGTTTGATAGTCCATTACTCCATACCTCTTGAAGGAGTAGGGGGCTGGTAGGTTGCTGACACAGTTGCAGTTTCATGGCAACGCTCGTGTGACACAACATTTGTCATCTTTATCTTGATGAGGGTGAATGTGGACATACTTTAAGCACAGCAGAGATGGGACAGCTGTAAACCCTCACTATTATAATTATTGTTGATATTATTAGTATAATTATTTTGATTATCATCATCATTATTATTCACGTGAGTGCCCCTTTCTCTCCGCTATCAGTCTGCTTCTGTGTCTCAGTCTCTCATTCTTTCCATCTGTCTGTGTCTCATTTCAGTCAGTGAATAATTGAACATGTTAACTGACTCCTGTAGTCTTCCCTGGCATCCCACTGAAGGATCAGTAACTGATGTGTATGACCTTGGTGTCGGTGTCCTGTGTTTCAGAGCGAGCGGGTGGGGCAAGCCCCCCAAGCCCCCGGACAAGCCCCTCATGCCTTACATGCGATACAGCCGAAAGGTAATAGGAAAGGTTTGTCCAATCGTTCAGCCCATGATGAACGTTCTCATTCCATTTTTTTATCTGTCGCTAGCCGAATGCTCATGTGGTAGCCTGCCAGGCGGTGTTTTGTAGCGCCTCTTTCACTCATTGGTCTATTCAGTCATTCATTTTTGTTTTTTTTGTCCATGCCTTTTGTGCTGGAGAGCAGAGTGTTAATTTCATTGGTGCTGTGGAGGGGCCAGTTCTGGGATGACACAGGTAGGATGACAGGATCAGGATGCTGGGATGACAGAGGTAGGATTAAAGGTTTAGGGATGACAGAGGTAGGATTAAAGGATTAGGGATGACAGAGGTAGGATTAAAGGATTAGGGATGATAGACAGAGGATGACAGGATCAGGGTGCTGGGATGACAAAGGTAGGATTAAAGGATTAGGGATGACAGAGGTAGGATTAAAGGTTTAGGGATGACAGAGGTAGGATTAAAGGTTTAGGGATGACAGAGGTAGGATTAAAGGATTAGGGATGACAGAGGTAGGATTAAAGGATCAGGGATGATAGACACAGGATGACAGGATCAGGGTGCTGGGATGACAAAGGTAGGATTAAAGGATTAGGGATGACAGAGGTAGGATTAAAGGTTTAGGGATGACAGAGGTAGGATTAAAGGTTTAGGGATGACAGAGATAGGATTAAAGGTTTAGGGATGACAGAGGTAGGATTAAAGGATTAGGGATGATAGACACAGGATGACAGGATCAGGGTGCTGGGATGACAAAGGTAGGATTAAAGGATTAGGGATGATAGACACAGATGGCAGGATCAGGGTGCTGGGTGACAGAGGTAGGATTAAAGGATTAGGAATGACAGAGGTAGGATTAAAGGATTAGGGATGATAGACATAGGATGACAGGATCAGGGTGCTGGGATGACAGAGACTGGTTAACAGGATTAGAAATGACTGAGAATATTACAGGATTATGATGGTGGGAAGACAGAGGTAGGATTACAGGATTAAAGATGACAGAGGTAGGATTACTAGATCAGGATACTGGGATGACAGAGGTAAGACTACAGAATGAGGACCCTAAGATGACAAAAGCAGGATTACAGGATTAGGGTGCATGGATGATTGGTAGGATTACAGGATTAGGATGCTTGGATAATAGGTAGGATTACAGGAGTAGAATGCTGGAATGGCAGGTAGGATTACAAGACAAAGGATGGTGGAGGAAGGATTTCAGGATTTTTTAGGATCCTGGGATGACAGGTGTAGGATTGCAGGATCAGGATGCTCGGGTAGGATAGCAGGATCAGGATGCTGGGGTGATAGAGCTAAGTTTACAGGACTAGAGACGACAGAGGTAAGATCACAGGATTGGGATGCTGGGAAAACCTAAGCTAGGGCTAGGATGACAGATAGATCTACAGGAGACTGTAGGAATAGGGTGTTAGGATGACAGGACTACAGGATTAGGTTCATGGATTGTTCAGCATTTCAAGCATCGCTTGGGTGCAGGGTAAAATAGAATCAAGATACTGTAGAACTTTCGATTGTGGACTTATCTCATCAGAAGATGAACAGGTTCAGAAATAAGAGGAAGAAGTGCAGAGGGCAAATTGTGAAAGACAATTCTGAATTAATTGTAGACCATTTTGATTTTTTGTAGGTGGTCAAAACCACACAAGGGCTATCATGCTGTATTCAAAGAGAAGTGTGACTGAAGGCACATTGAGTCTGACTTCTGATTTCATGTGGAAATGCTGCACTTAAGTTTGGAATGCTATACTTGAAATGACAAAGTGCTACGCTTTGTGCTTTGGAGGCCTTGGGGTTCTGCTGGTGGAAAAGTTAGAGATGTGTTGGATCACATGGCAGCATTCATTTCACAGGAAAATGGTGTTGTTGGGACATTTCAGAAACAGGGCGCTTCAAATCGCAACAGCTCACAGGAAAATTGGTTTTGTTGGAAGATTCTCCTGAGAGAGAGAGAGAGAGAGAGAGAGAGAGAGAGAGAGGAGAGAGAGAGTGCAGCATGGGGCAGCCAGTGAAGTCATAGCTATGAGCATGAAACTAAAATTCATTCTGACGGTTAATTGGTGTGTCAGTCAGTGTGGTGGTGTGTGTAGGCTTGTCAGTACAACCAAAGGTTAATCCGACATTAAATCTAGCTTCTGTCTGACCAGTCAGGAACTAAACGTCCAGTTGGTCAGTTTGGACCATTGTAGGAAGTGTCCTGTGTGTGTCAAGTCAGAAGGGGCATTACCAAACTCCATTAGATTGATGCAGCAGGGCAGTGTCTGTTTCAGTGGGTGGCCTCATGATATTGATGGCTTCCTGCTGGCTGGGGTACAGGACCAGTCTGCATGGGGTGTTTGTGGGAGGAAGGTTAGAAGAAGTGAAAGTAAGAAGGGGAAAGATGGGGAGGGGCCAGAGCGATTGACATAAAAACAATGCCCAGAAGAAGGCATGGAAGGTAACGTAGTATTTTTTAAGGTAAGAGTGAGCAAAAGCCCCTTCAGATTAGACAGCTTGCTCGTTGGATGGCAGTGTCACTACAGAGCATATGCCCCAGAACTGGCCTGTGGTTCCACGTTGCTTGGAGTGCGTGCGTGTGCACAGGCACTGGCATCATCACCCCACCAAATATCCCTTTCTCCCCTCGCCCACCACCCATGGCCCTCCACTCTGGTTTCTCATGGCAACATGTGTATCTATGGTGATGACTGTGCTGACGCTGATGTGTCGGTCAGGGTTCTCGTCATTTCAGTCTGCGCCTTCGTATCATTTTAATCTGTGCATCGATGTCATTTCACTGTGTTGCCAAGTCATTTTAATCTATGCCTAGATGTCATTTTAATATGTGCCTTAATGTTGGTTCAGTCGGTGTCTCCATATTATTCTAATATGTGCTTTGATGTCAGTTTTAATCTGTGTCTTTATGTCATCTTAAACTGTATCCAGGTATTGGTTTATCTCTTAATGTCTTAATGCTGTTTTAAACTTTATCTCAATATCATTTAGTAGGTGTCTCAATGTAATTTCATATGTGCCTCAGTCCCGTCTTAAAACTGTGCATCAGTGTCATTTAATCTTTGCCTTGAAGTGATTCACTGACTAATCATTAATTCAACTAAATGATCAGTGTTGTCCAACTGTGTTGTCCAACTGCTTTGCATGTCCAGCTAATGCACTCATGACTGGCCCCAGGGGAAGAACAATGGTGGGACACATGGAGAGATAAGGAGAATGCTCGTGTTTCTGTCGATCTGTATGTTTGCGTGTGTGTCAGCAAGACCGTTCTATAATTGCGGAACTTGATGGAAAGATGAGATGGAGCCTGAGAATGATCCATTGAATTTTGGAGCGGATCCAGATCAAAGAGCTGCCGGGGATCAGTTCAGTAAGGCGGCGCGCAAAAACTACAGAATCAGTCATTGACGGAACTGGTAGATAGATGGGGCATGGCCTGCAAACAAACAAAGTGAACATTGGCCCACAACATTGGCCTGCAAATAAACAAGTGAACATTTGAGTGACACAGGAATCCATTCAGCTGCACTGGAGTCTGTGCTCTCCTGCATCCCCTCCTAGCTGTAGCAATACAGCTGGCAAAAGCTAGAGTGGTGTCCCTTTGTGCTATCCTGCATCCCCTCCTAGCTGTAGCAATACAGCGGGCAAGAGCTAGAGTGGTGTCCCTTCATGCTCTTGCATCCCCTCCTAGCTGTAGCAATACAGCGGGCAAGAGCTAGAGTGGTGTCCCTTCGTGCTCTCCTGCATCCCCTCCTAGCTGTAGCAATGCAGCGGGCAAGAGCTAGAGTGGTGTCCCTTCGTGCTGTCCTGCATTCCCTCCGAGCTATAGCAATACAGCAGGCAAGAGCTAGAGTGGTGTCCTTTTGTATTGGTGATGTCTGGACAAGGTGTCCGAATGTTGGTTATGAGGTGCAAGGGCAGAGGTTTGTTTGTTTATTTTTGTTTGTCTGGTTCGGTGTTTAAAAAAAAAGAAAGTGAAACTGCAATTTATGATACGAAATTGGCTCATTCATTTGTTGTTTACTGATATTTGGACACCTTCACACGTACATGTACATGAACACATGCATTCATGCGTGCGTGCGCGCACGCACGCACACACACACACACACACACACACACACACACACACACACACACACACACACACACACACGCACACACAACAAGCATGCATACATATGCACTAACACACATATAAAGACACAGACACATGCACACTCACAAACACATACTCACACACCCACACACATTGATAATCACTTAAAAAAATTTTCTTTCTTTTTCTTTTTTTTTTTTTTTTTTTTTTCCGTGTGTCATCTCCCTAGGTAAGTGGCAGTATTGGAACATACGCATAGTAGTATGATTGTCTTGTAGCTGTATGCTATGTTTTTTTTGTGTGTGTGTGGTGTTTTTTTTTAACTCTCACTCTGTGTATTTTCTTCTGTGTGTACAGATTTCTGTCTCCCAGCTCTGCCCCCTCCCGGCCCCCGCCCCCACCCCCACCCACCCACCCACCACCCATTCCTCTTCTTCACCTTTTCTGTTCCTTTGCTCTTTGTGTTTGACTTTTGTTTTAGTCTTTGTGTTTTTCTTCAAGGTGTCGGTCTGTAGTGTGTAATGTGTGGATCAGTTCTCTCCATGTTGATCTGACTTTTCTATCATTTGAGTGTGTTTGTATCATTTGTTCACTTCTTTTTTTTTTTCTCTTGTGTGTAGATCTGTATTTCAATATTCATACCCTCCGCCCCATCCACCACTCCTGTGCCTGATATGTAACATGATATTTATATNTTTCAGTATGGCAGCAGGCTCATAAATCAGAGCACAATGAGAGATTTGTTGACAGCTGATAGCTATTTCATCTGAAGAATTGCATCCTTGACCAAGTGTCTGAACCAAAAGAGTATGACACGGACATAATTTCACCTAAATAGTCCCACTGACTGAAAACTGCTACTGCACACGCATTGTGATGGATTTCTATGATAGCAAACACATACTTAAAATAAACATATAGCCTGGGTTTTTTTTTTTGCTGTTTTTATTCTAACACAACCCTCAACTCCCGTTCAGTTCTCAGTCCCAGCAGAATAAGACTGATCCCTGGGACCGACAGCTCAAAAAAAGTTTCAGTAATCTATTTTTCCAAATTGTATTTTACCTGCCAAACACCAGTTAATACGGTCCACTGGTTTAACTATATAACTACCAAATTGTTTTATACAAATGTACCAAACTAGCAGATTAGTTTTCAAGAGAGTGCTGGACTAGCTGTGAAAATCTAGCAGTGGATGTCAACCACCAGCGCTTTGAAAGTTCAGGATGTCATCTCCACACCCCCTTCATCTGTGTCACCAAAGGGTGCCAAGGTTCCTTGTTCAGAGATGTTCCACCGGATGTGATCTTTGAATTTCTGAAAGTTGAACATTTTTCATCTGATCTGAAATTTTACAGTTGAGAGATGTTTAACAAAATTTCAGGTGTGTTTTTAGAAGATGTATTTTAAAGGGTTGTGTGAATAAATGACTTGCGAGTTGACTTCAGTGCGGTGACAGCCCTGATATGGCCCTTTGTGGTCGGCGGGGCTATAAGCACATTACCTTACCTTACCTTACCTTGCCCTTAAAGAACAGAGACTGCTCTCTCTCTCTTCCAGAGAACACTTGCTTTACCTTGTCGCTGTCAAAAACAACTGAGCTGCTTTGAGTTCAAATGTCGATGTGAGTAATGAAATTGGCAGTCCACTGCCTAGCATGATATGATCACAGGACAGTACATTGTACTCCTAGGCACCACTAGATCAACAATAATGACCATGCTATTAGTGGAGATCAAACATGTGGCTGGAATCAGTGTGAACCTGGGTGATGGAGACTGGTGACACAGATGAACAGGCAGACTTTCTGCATGAATTGTATAAAAATGGCATCACCATAAGGATTTGTTTTGTTTTTGGTAGCTTAGTGGTCCTATCCAGATTTGTTTGTTATCCACCATATGCCCTAGCAGAGGTGAAATGAGTAAGGTCAAACTGTATTGGATGTGCCTGCTTCATACCAGTCTATGTTTCTCTGTTGGTGCAGGCCTGTGTCTGCCTCAGAGAGGATTGGAGGGGACAGAGTGGCCTTCAGACAGCCAAATGTAAGCAGTCTTTTTTCACAGTGGTGATGAAGTCTTTTCCTTTGTGTTCTTGTCAACAAACTGTTGGTACATTGACAATCACAGATGCCCAAAGCCATAATGTAGGGAGAGTCTGTTGAGATGTGGGTAGTTGCGATAGGCACTTAAGAGTTCGTCATTGTGCCATTATTGAAGACTGATAAAACATGATTTTGTTTCCCTTAATCAGATTTTGTTAACTATATTATGCATATTAGGATTTTTTTTCTTGTGTGTGCGTGCATGCATATGTGTGCGTGGGCATGTGTTGTGTGTGTGTGTGTGTGTGTGTGTGTGTGTGTGTGCGTGCATGTGGGAGGGGGGGGGGGGGGGTGCGTGTGTGTTGCTTGAGTGTATGTTTTTGTGATTTTAGGTAGATTTTCAAGTTGTATCTTTCCAGAAAAAGGTTTTTGTAATTAAAAAGAAAGTAATGCTTTCTTCACTTAGATCTCTAGCCAGATTCACATGTGCTTGATTTTAAGCAAAATACTTTTCAGTTTAAATTGAAACAACTGAAAAAAGTTCTTCATCCAGAATCTTTCTTTCAATGTCTGCAGCCCTAAATTCACAGTCTTTTGTTTGTTGATGTCAGTTGTGCTATGTAAAATCTTTCAAAACAAAGAAGAAAAAACAACGTATGATTCTAAATGTTTTTATTATAAAAACCTACAATGTTGTATCTCGATTTCTGTTGATAAGTTTTTCATTCATTATGGCCTCACAACCAAGCACTTCAGGTACTCAGCCTCGTCGTACATTTACTACTGATCAGGTGCTGGAAATATTGAGTAGACGGTCAGTTGATCCTGATTCGGATGAAGAACACCCAGATGGTGACCGAGATATATTGTCGGACAATGAAAGCTCAACCGAGTCGGAAGAAAGCGTGGCGTGGCTGACCCAGTTAGAGGTGTGGCAAGGAGAGGCGCAGGCAGGCAGACAGTGGGCTCGCGCGCGCGTTGGGCGACGAGCCAACGCAGACTGACACCGATAGCAGTGTGAGTGAGACGACTGAAAGTGTGTAACGGTCAGGGGTCAAACAACACGGAGGGCTCAGAGGCAACTGACTGCGAGCACATCTGGTGTACAAAGGCGGCAGGGTCGAAGGGGGCGTGGCAGAGTGACACGTGGCAGAGGTGTGCAACTACGGCAAACTAGGCCAGCCAGCCAGAGACGAGTTTCGCCTGGGAGTTGTATGACCAGTTTGACTCGTACGCCCCAGGGAATGGCTTCCCAGGTTCCAGAGGCCAACAGGCAAGTGAATGACTTTGTTTTCATAAAAATTATTGCTTTCAAAAGTGAGAATGAAAGATAGATGTGTGTGTGTGTGTGTGTGTGTGTGTGTGTGTGTGTGTGTGTGTGTGTTCCCCCCCTTTTTCTTTCTTTCATGTGTGTACCAGTGGGGCATAAGTTGTGTGTGTGTGTGTGTGTGTGTGTGTGTGTGTGTGTGTGTGTGTGTGTGTGTGTGTGTCCCTTTTGTTTAAGAAGTGTGTGTACCAGTGGGGCATAAGTTTTGTGTGTGTGTGTGTGTGTGTGTGTGTGTGTGTGTGTGTGTGTGTGTGTGTGTGTAGAAGTGTGTGTGTGTGTGTGTGTGTGTGTGTGTGTGTGTGTGTGTGTGTGTGTGTGCCCTGTGTTTTCTGTGTGTGTGTGTGTGTGTGTGTGTGTGTGTGTGTGTGTGTGTGTGTGTGTGTGTGTGTGTGTTTTGTTTTTCTTTCATGTGAGTACCAGTGGGGGTATATAAGTTGTGTGTGTGTGTGTGTGTGTGTGTGTGTGTGTGTGTGTGTGTGTGTGTGTGTGTGTGTGTGTGTGTGTGTGTGTGTGCTATTTCCCTTTTTGTGTAAGAAGTGGTGTGTGTGTGTGTGTGTGTGTGTGTGTGTGTGTGTGTGTGTGTGTATTGTGTTCCCTTTTTTGTGTAAGAAGTGGTGTTGTGTGTGTGTGTGTGTGTGTGTGTGTGTGTGTGTGTGTGTGTGTGTGTGTGTGTGTGTGTGTGTGTGTGTGTGTGTGTGTGTGTGTGTGTGTGTGTGTGGTGTGTGTGTGTGTGTGTGTGTGTGTGTGTGTGTGTGTGTGTGTGTGTGTGTGTGTGTGTGTGTGTGTGTGTGTGTGTGTGTGTGTGTGTGTGTGTGTGTGTGTGTGTGTGCTTTTCTGCATCATTTCATAGGTCATATCAGTAATTATTCCTCTGATTGTTGTTTCAGGGGTGCTGGTGAACACAGATGGGTTTCAACCTGTGGACTATTTCCCAGCTCTTCTTCCCTGATGCTGTGTTCCAGCTGATGACTACACAGTCCAACATATATGCAGAGGAGCTTCTGAGTGGGATCACCGAGTTGGACCCACACTCCCGACTGCAGGCTGCCAGGGAGACCACAGTGGAGGAGATGAAGGCCTACACAGCCCTGCAGATGCTATGGGGCTGTGCAGCAAGCCGGAGTTGGAGGACTACTGGCGAACCTACTGGCTGACCAAAATACAGTTTGGGTCTGTCATGTCTAGAAATAGATACGAATTACTTAGTCGTTTTATTCATTCATTTCAATGACAACCGTCAGCAGAAGCAGAGAGGGGAGGAGGGATATGATCCTCTCTCTCTTCAAGATCCGTCCACTTCTGCAAATCACCGACCCACTGTATGAGGCAGCTTACTGCCCTGAGCAAACCTTGAGCATTGATGAGAGCATGATCAAGTTCAAGGGGCGTCTGTTCTTCAAACAGTTTTCTGCCTGATAAGCCAATTCGCTTTGGCATCAAGCAGTTCTGTCTGTCAGAGGCTTCCAGTGGCTATGCTCTCAAGTTTTTGATTTATACAGGGAGGGAGACGTTCACCTTTGACAACTTCAATGCTGGGGACTTTACTGTCACAGAACAGGTGGTTCTAAAGCTCATGGATAGCCTGTCTGACACTAGCCATATTGTGTATACAGATTCTTTTTACACATCACCAAATGTTGTCAGACAGCTAAAGACCCTCAACATCGGTCATTGTGGAACTGTGAGGCCAGGCCGCAAGAACATGCCACCACACTTCAACAGCCGTGACATGCCACTTCAAAAGGGGGATGACCCAGTGTTTATGAAGTCATCTACCACTGACATCGTGGCCTGTGCATGGCGTGATGTAAAATTTGTCCTCTTCCTTCCTCGGTGCATTCAGACAACACCGTTGATAAGAGGATGAAGTCTGGGAAACACACTGGTGGGTTCCGTATGCTTGAGAAGCCGGTCATTGCGGAGGATTATAATCAGAATATGGGTGGTGTGGACCTGACGGACCAGCTTTTGGGGACTTATGCCTACCCGCATAAAGTCTCCAAATGGTACCATGCTGTCTACCACCGCCTTAGAGAGGTTGCTCTGACAAATGGCTATATCATTTACAAAAAGACCACTCCCAGACCTCACCTTCCAGCCAGGGTTTTCAGGGAGAAGGTCATTGATGGGCTGTTGGAAAACTACAGGCCTTTAGTTCAGATCAGAAGCCAGAGGGAGACGCCCAGACCAGCACGCTTGACAGAGCGACATTTTTTGGAAAAAATTGAGGATGGCAGCCGCCCTGACTGCACAGTCTGTAGCTCCAGAACACAGAGAGGGTGGAAGAGAGTGCAGACCAGGTTCAAATGCAGAAAAAATGTGAGCTACCCATGTGCCCAACGTTGTGTTTTGAACTCTATCATACACGACAAGATTTCCGGAAGGCCGCCGGTCAGCTGATCCATGGGCTGGACTAATGCCTTGGCCCAGTCAGCATGGTACAGTACAGACAGTAGAAATAGTGTCATTTGTAGCAGTAGAATTTTTTTTTCATTCTGTCTGAAAACTGAACCTTGGACACACTCACAAACTTGATACTTGCAGGTCTATTGCGCCATGCCATCACCAGTTTTCTGATTTGGAGTATGTGCTTTTGAGGCTGTATTTTTCATTCTTCTGATGGATATTACATACTGTCTGGCCTTCATTTGGTGAGAGTGGACTATTTTCCCTTCCTTGTTCAGAGTTTGTTGGCATGCTTGCTTCTTTTTTATGCTGAGATGAATGAAAACATTCAAAATTTTATTTTGCATTTTTTTTTTTTTAACTTCAAATTACTGAAAAATTTTAAATTGTTCGTGACTAACCATTACTTATATATTATACTAATAAAGAAATACAGTTTTTTTTCCCCTCCACTTAAAAAAAAAAAAGAATGAAAAAATCATCAGTTAGGTCTGAGATATCTGTATTTCAAACATGCTGACATGAAATTATTTTTTTCTAAAAAAAAATTGCGGTGATGTGATGTGGAGTATGTGGTTTTGAGGCTGTATTTTTCATTCTTCTGATGGATATTACATACCTTATGGCCTTCATTTGTTGACTGGACTATTTTTCCTTCCTTTTTCAGAGTTTGTTGGCATGCTTACTTCTTTTTCATCATGTTGAGATGAAAGATAACATTCAAAATTTTGTTTTGCATTTTTTTTTTTTACTTCAAATTACAAAAAAAATTGAAATTGTTCTTGACAAACCATTACTTATTTATTATAATATTACAAAAGAACAGTGTTTCCCCTCCACTTAAAAAAAAAACAGAATGTAAATCCATCAATTAGTTCCTGAGATATTTGCATTTCAAACATGCTGGTATGAAATTATCATTTTTCTAAAAAAAATTGCTGGTGATGTGATGTGGAGTATGTGGTTTTGAGGCTGTATTTTTCATTCTTCTGATGGATATTACATACTTTATGGCCTTCATTTGTTGAGTGGACTATTTTTCCTTCCTTTTTCAGAGTTGTTGGCATCTTACTTCTTTTTCATGTTGTTGAGATGAAAGATAACATTCAAAATTTTGTTTTGCATTTTTTTTTACTTCAAATTACAAAAAAAATTGAAATTGTTCTGAACAAACCATTACTTATATATAATAATATTACAAAAGAACACAGTGTTTCCCCCTCCACTTAAAAAAAAAAAAACAGAATGTAAATCCATCAATTAGTTCCTGAGATATTTGCATTTCAAACATGCTGGTATGGAATTATCGTTTTCTCTAAAAAATGCTGGTGATGTGATGTGGAGTATGTGGTTTTGTGGCTGTATATTCATTCTTTTGATGGATATTACATACCTTATGGCCTTCATTTGTTGAGTGGACTATTTTCCTTCCTTTTTCAGACTTTGTTGGCATGCTTACTTCTTTTTCATGTTGAGATGAAAGATAACATTCAAAATTTTGTTTTGCATTTTTTTTTTACTTCAAATTAAAAAAAAAAAAAGAAATTGTTCTTGACAAATCATTACTTATATAATATAATATTACAAAAGTACAGTGTTTCCCCTCCACTTAAAAAAAAAACAGAATGTAAATCCATCAATTAGTGCCTGAGATATCAGAGTTTCAAACATGCTGGTATGAAATTATACTTCTTCTCAAAAAACTGGCTGGCGATGGGGATTCATGCAAAAAAGAACGTCTGGCGGTGAAAGGGTTAATCTCAAAGATCACTGGAAAAAGTTCAAATTCTGTGCCCTTCATACCCTGCTGTTGCAAGCTCAGTGTTGATCCCCTTTCACATCTGTGACAGTGGTAAGCTTGTGTGTCATATTCTCAGTGCTGTTCAGTGGATGGCAACTGTTGACAGATGGACGTGATAGTGCCTTTGGAGAAAGAGACTCATGTAGCTCTTTGATATAGCAGTTGCTGTCATCAGTGAGGAGTGGGAGCATAGCATATGGTGTTTTATTCAAAACAAGCAGCACTGAAAACCACTAAAATGACTCAACAGTCAGCCTTGGGTCTTGTCTCATGGAAGCTGAAAATGACTTGTTATTGATGATGAGTGTGGCTGTGTATGCAGGAGCCAGAACGTGCAGTGTGGGAGTAATTTTGTAGAGAGAGAGCATTGAGAGTGAGACTGAAGAAAAGATGCTTTTCCCAGAAACTGCACAATGCATTGTACTGAGTTCAGAGAAGACATGTTGGCCAAGGTCTTCATTTATTTCTTTTGTTGTGCAGACCAAGGAACAAGATTCAGTGTTCATGGGTCCCATGAACAACTTTGACAACTCTTTGCTTGGACATACGAAAAGTGTGTGCCGCTAGTGAGGGAAATCACCTTTGAGAATGCTGAGGTAAGAGCTGTGTCCATGTATACATATCATTTCAGGAAGGGGAGGAGAGGTTGGAAGGCCTTGAAAATCCTGGAAGGAATTTTTTCTTTTCTCCATGTGTTTTCCAGGATTTAGCAGCAGGATCTGTAGGTTTGTCATGCAAAAAGCAGGTGAACCAAATTCAGCAAGATGTGGTGGAAAGATAGAATGGGGGGCCAGATGATGAGCCAATTCATTTTGATGTGGACCTAACACTCTGTTAAGTTACTGTTACAGATTGATGATGTACACTTCATGATATATTTTCCTGTGTTATAATGTCTAGTAGTGTGGATTACCATTCCTATTGAAATGAAAAGTTCATGGGGGTAACTTTGTTGGTTTGTACCAACTGTCATTTTCCCTGCCAAGACAGGAAATGTTTTCAATGGGTGAATTGACTCAAATAGGGAATCTAAGATTTGTGTGACCTTGGCAAAGGTTTGGGCTTTGCAGAGTGTCGTGCTAGTTTGATTTATTTCTTTAACAACAAACTGTATACATGTCTGCTTATGTGGCTGATGCACACTGATTGAAACAGCAACTGATCTTGATAAGATATGAGGTAACACTTGTATTTACAGTTAAAAAAAAAAATGAAAAAAAATTATGTATTACAGTGTTGAATAGCTGTAGGGATCACAGTTGTTTAGATAATGTCCATTTTGTTTTATATACACACAAACATGCTGTCAGAACAGCAGGATCACATGGGTTCACTTGGTTGAGTCAATTGATGGAGTAGACAGGGAAGTGGGAAGAAAAGGGGGCATAGGGCAGATGTTGAACAGTGCACTGAATGATGTCCATCTGTCTCTGACTGCTGCACTGCTGATCTGTTCCCTGCAGGAGCTGACAGAGGAGGGGCTGCCGTTCCTCATCTTGTTTCACAGACCAGAAGATACCGAGGTGGGCCGACACTTACCGCGCAGAGGTTGCCAAGCAGATTTTATCAGAGAAAAGTGAGGGTTCTTTTCTGCGTGTTTGTTTGCTGTCTTGTCGTTCATCTGCTCCCCACTGTGTTCAGTCCAGCCTGGCCATACACAGCCACACCACTAAGGATACTTCCCATTGAAAAATCGGTATGTGTGTTGAACCAGGCTTGTGTTTGAACCCATGGCTGGCACACTCAGTTCCTGCATAGATGCCAGTTGAGGCTGAATGTTTGTGCCAGTCTTTGACTCTGATGAAATTCAAAAACATGACTTCTCAGCCTGAAATCTGTGACACTTACCAGTGACACAAGTCAGGTGGTGTAAAAGCCGCCTTTACTGTAGCAAAGTCGCAAAGCGGAGTTTATCACAGGGAAATAAGAATGAAATTTAAAGTCTCATTTGCTGTAGCAAAGTCGCGAAGCAGGTTTATCTCAGGAAAATAAGTATAAAATTCAAAGTCACATTTACGATAGCAAAGTCGCGAAGCAGAGTTTATCTCAGGAAAATAAGTATAAAATCTTAAGTCTCATTTGTTGTTGCAAAGTCACAAAGCAGAGTTTTATCACAGGAAAATAAGTATGAAATTTACAGCGAGCAGGTCTTATAAGAGAAAAGGATCAAATGTGTTGTAGTTGTTGACCACAACAAATTTGATAATAGAATTACATTAAAGAAAAGTAATTGTTAAAAGTGTTTATGGTTGACATCAGAGTAAAAAAAAAAAAATGTGATAAGGTTTAGCAAAAAATAGAGTCAGATTTATTGTACAGATGTGATGAAAGGTTTATCATCAGAGAAGAGAAAGAGCAAATTTACTGCATTGAGACAGGTCATCACAATTTATTAGAAAGATGTAAGTGTCAAATTTATGTTCTGGTGAGATCAGTAAGCAGATCTGATTACAGAATGTGTCAAGCAAATCATATTAAAAATGCTTTGTATATCTCCTGATTGCTTTGAGACAATTTCAAATTACTGACTGATTTCAGACATGATTATTCTTTTCATTGCTGTTTGATATTACTAGTTTCCTAACTGGTTTCAGACTGTTTAAATTTCTTGATTGTTTTTACACTGTACATTTTGTTGCTGTGAGACATTTTGACTTCTTTACTGTTTTCAAAGAATAAAAACTTTTCTTACTGCTTTCAGACAGTTTCTTTACTGGTTTCTGACACTTTAGTGGTTTCTTTTCTTTAGTGGTTTCAGACAATTTCCCTGACTGTTTCAGTTAGTTTCTATATTAGTTTCAGATAGTTTCTTTAACGCTTTAACCTTTTCACCACCAGACATTCTATTTGCATAAATCCCCATCGCCAGCCATTTTTCAGAAAATCTCTTATTTCATACCATCATGTGTAAAATGCGGATATCTCTCTGGAACTAAGTAACCAATTCTCATGCTGTTTTTTGGGAAATGGAGGAAATAAACTGTATTTTTGTTAAATTATAGAATGTTAGTAATGGTTAGACAACAACAATTAAAAATTTTGGCAATTTCCAGTGCAAAAAAAAATGCAAAATAAAAAATTGAATGCTGTCTTTAGTGTCAACATAAAAAAGAAGAAAGCATGCAGTCAAACTCTGAACAAAGAAGGAAAAATACTCTACTCACAAAAATAAAGAAACAGAAAGTATGTAATATCCAACAGAAAAATGAAAAAAAAAAAACAGCAAAAAAATCAACATACCCCAAGAGCAGAAAAGAGCTGGAAGAAGTCCACAGGTTGAAAATCATCCTTGTTCACCAGCACTCCTGAAACAACATTCAGAGGAATAATTAGTGATATGACTAATGAGGTTATGCAGAAAAGAAACCACACACACACACACACACACACACACACACACACACACACACACACACACACACACACACACACACACACACACATGTACACACACACACACCACACACACACACACACACACACACACACACACACACACACACACACACACATACACACATAGGCCCACACATAACAAACTGCTTACACTTCACAGGCACACACATGAAAGAAAGAAAAAGAGAAGGGAACACACACACACACACACACACACACACACACACACACACGTATGTCCTACTTGTACACACATGAAAGAAAGAAAAAGGAAAAGCACACACACACACACACACACACACACACACACACATCCCTTTCACTCTCACTGTTCAAAGCAATATTTTCTATGAAAACTGTCAATCACTTGCACGTAGGTCTCTATAACCTGAAGATGAATTCCGATAGGTCTATGAGTGAGCTCACCACTCCAAAACGTCTCTGCAGCAAAAACTCTGACACGTGTCAGTCAATCAGCCACGCCCCCTTCGCTAGCTGGGCTTGCAGTTCATTCATTATCTCGTGGCTGCTACTCACCCCCTATAAGGCCTCTCTCACTGAGTGACAGGCACAAAAAGTTGGCCCAGAGCCAACAACACTAAGCTTGTTCAAGGGCCTCTTATGTGTGTGTGTACGTGATGCACTGATCACTGCTCAGCCAGTTCGCACGCTTCCAACAATCAGCTACTGTGATAATTCGGTCAAGCCCCCCCTGCCCTCCCCTTTCAAGTAGCCAGATGTTTGCTGCTCACAATCTGGGTGTTCTTGATCTTATTCAGTCTCAACTGACCGTCTTTTCAATATTTCCAGCACCTGATCTGTGCTAAAAGTACGGTGAGGCTGAGTACCTGAAATTCTTGGTTGTGACATCATAGTGAATGGAAAAAAAAATCGGAATAAATTGATAAAGAACACTTAACTGAACAGCGCTCTGATGAAGCAAACTGGCTGTGAGCACAGGTCAGGAAATCACCCAACTATGACATTTCTTTCTGGCTTTCTGTCTCATGAGATTAGAGAGTGAGAATCTTGGGAGTTAGGTAACCCCAGCTGGTCGCCAAACGGCGCCTTTGGCGGTCACACACACCGTCGCCAAACGGCACCTTTGACGGTGAAAGGGTTAAGACAGTCGCTTCACTGGTTACGGATAGTTTTTCTTTACTGGTTTCAGACATTGCTGGCTTCAGACACTCGTTTTCCAATTGTCACATTTAGTGGAAGATGTTTTCTGCCTATTATTGATTAATTTAATTCACTGTGAAGTCATCTTCAGTGAAGAACGTTTGCTGTGTATGTTGTGTGATTTTGTGACCAACAGCAGCTAATGACAATGTGTGTTTGGTCTTTCAGATAGTGTAAATTTCCTGGTGGCGGATGGCACACAGTTCACACATCCATTGCATCACCTGGGGAAGACGGTCAACGATCTCCCAGTGCTGGCTATCGATAGTTTTCGACACATGTACTTGTTTCCTCATGATGTCAGAACAGGTTTGAGGTGAGCTGCTAGCTTTGGCCATGACCCTTGCAGCTTTTAAGGAGTTTTTTTTTCTTTTATGAAAAGATAAGCTAAAGTTCTAAAGCAAGCATTATTTTTTTCTAATCTCCAAAAGCAATGAAAGAATGGTATTCATTCCAGTGTGGTCCTGTCCATTGGTAAAGTCTTATCTTCCCAATGGCTACAGCTTAATCTGGAAATAATTAACAGCTTAATCCTGAAATAATCAATCAGCTGGATTCATCTTTCTCTTGTACACACACGCACACTCTCTCTCTGCCCCTTCCTGTAAACAATGTGGTAACAATGCCTTTTTGAAGCTTTTTGCCCTTCTCTAAAGACATTGTCAATCACTTGTTTTATCTGCTAAAGTGTGTTGAGTCACTGTGGTCCTGTTACAGCACCCCGGGGTTCCTGAAACAATTTGTTGACGACCTACACTCAGGGAAACTGCACAGGGAGTTCCATCATGGCCCTGATCCCACTGTGGCTCCTGTCGCTCCGGTGAGTGGCCTGATGGGCAGCATGCTTCACACCTTTATGGTGTTAAACTTTTGTGGTCAGCTGATCCACAGAACTTGCTTATTCTCAGGGCTCCTACCTGTCCATGACTTCACAAATTACAGAGCAATTTGAAAGGGGGAAATCTTGAAAAAATGAATTAAATAAATGAAAATGAGAGGGAAAGAATAGAAAGTGGCAGTGAAATTCTTTGCATTATCTGTATGCCAGCAAACAACGCTGGCATCACACGATCCCATGTAAACATTTTTGCAAGAGTGGGCAGCTGCCGTTTTGTGTGTCTGGTTGAAGGCAGGACAGTATCGAGGTCTGACTCATGCATCAACACCACATAGCAAGAGGGAAAGAGATGGACAGAAAGCTGTATCAGCAGGTGCTCTAGGTTATAATTCATCAGAAAAGTGGATGAAAAGAGATTGATAGAAAGCTGTACCAGCAGGTGTTCTGGTTCATAATTGAACAGAAAAGTGGATGACAAGAGACTGATAGAAAGCTGTACCAGCAGGTGCTCTAGATCATAATTGATCAGAAAAGTGGATGATGCACCATTCTGTGCCCACCTGTTTGACTGCAACTTTTTCAGTGAACGTTTCAAACATTTCTGTTTTCAGACAAAGGTGGGGATGAGGCTTTTTTAGAGTAATTGGTTGGTTGATTTTTGTTGTTGTTGTTGCTTTTCCTCAGTTGGAGCCCCTACATGTAGTAGCAGACAACCTAGAAGAGTACATCATGGCTACCCAAACAGGAACAAAACTGCATAGTCTTTAAGAACTCTGAAAGATGTGTCAAGAGCTGCAGTGGATGCAAATGACTGCTGCGTCTTTTCAGCACAGTCTGGTACAGGGGATGAGAAAGAAGATTTTGGCGTCGTATACTATACCATGTCAGACCATAGCATTAAAGTCAGCTCTGTCAGGCCGAAGTTTTGTGGCAAATGCAGTCATAAGATAGTCATGTGACGCCCACCCTACTCCCGCCTACGGAAGATGCCGAAGATTGTGTACTGTCCCGTCATTCTACTTCGGCCTGTCGCCCAAGCAAGATAAGTCTTGTGCTCTGTCTCACCTATACTTTGCTTTTGTGTA
Organism: Conus betulinus; assembly: GCA_016801955.1. Lineage (NCBI taxonomy): Eukaryota > Metazoa > Mollusca > Gastropoda > Neogastropoda > Conidae > Conus > Conus betulinus. The sequence goes on along the minus strand of JADBJO010019237.1, from coordinate 4,047 downwards.
AAGATTGCTGTGTTTGCACTCTGTACCCATTTTATCTGTGGCTTCCGCTTATATCGTGACATGTGAGGTTATCGGATGGGCTAGCATTCTAACCTTATTTACTGAAATTTTCTCGCGATCGTGGTGCTCCGGTTCTTGTCTATTTTGCGTAACGGTTTGAGGTTGATCAACATTTTCCATCGCCACGTCCATCGCGTTTTCTCTGCCTCCCTTTGTCATCGGCCTTGCATTCTCACTCGCCTTTACGGCCTTTTCGCCCCTAAATTCCGATTTCTATCTCGCCGTTACTTGTACCACGATTCCACTATCTCATCTGCGACGATCGCGGGTCGGTTTCGTCGCCATCTTGTTTTGCGCCGGTCTTCATTCCTTGTCGCACCAGCTTTCTAGCCCACGCTATTACACGTGGTTTGTCGTTCGGAATTTGCTTCCTACACTTGTTTACACCCCTCCCATTCATTGCCGCATTTTTCGATCGGCTTCGTGTGCGTGGCGATCGCATCGCCCTTCGGCATTGCTGTTACACGTGGCGTTACTCAGCACTTTTGGTTCACGCCACTGCCGTTGCTCACGCACGGTTTCGTTCATCGCTACTGCGTTTTCTGACACTGTGCGAGCTTGTTTACTTTTATATTTCCATTGTGTTATATTGCTATTGTGTGCGCACGGTCGATCGACCTGTATACCCTCCTCGATCGACCGTCGTGTTAACGATCGTGTGCTCCGTTTTTTGCTCGGCGCCATTGCCCAAAATGGTGAAGGACTCGGTTGGGCCGAGCAGCTCTGACGTTCAGAGTTCGCTCGCTTTCCCGGAGGACCAACGAGTTGGTTCCAACTCCGAGCAGACCGTACCGTTCTTCCCGCGGGAGAACGGACGGCCGCGGTAGTTGGAGACGACCTTCCCGCGAAGGGGACGCGGGACTTTCCCTCCTCTACCCGACCGCCGGACGCACGACCGTTGCGTTCGAAAGCTACTAGGCAATTGGCTGCTATTTCCAAATGCTTATCGTTCACCCTGCCCAGAAAATCAAAGGGCAAGGCCCCCCTTAGGGATCCACTCAAGTCTAAGCATCCAAGCGGGATTCCGCTTCTCCTCCAGCCACCCTGCCTTCTAGCTTTCCGGCGCATAGTCAGACATCCGTTTACTATGCCCAGTCACGCGACCCTCGGCCCCCGGGGACCTTTGCCGAGGCGCGGACAGGCACGGGTGACGGTTTTGGACTGGAACCTCCACCCGTCACTCGCATTTATGAGACGCGCGGGTCCACGTCTCCCCCCCCATCTGGACTCGCCGTCTCACGACGCTCTTCCCCACCGTGCACAGGTGCAGCCAACACCCCTGCACGAGGAGCGTCCCGTTATCTCCGGACGCAGTTTTATGGCCACGTCATGGCAAGACCATGCACACATGCACATGACCATAACTGGGCGTATGGGAACACCGAGTGCCTCCACCGGTTGTGAACATACACAAGGACGGCCGATCTACCCCGCTCGCCCGTCGCAGGTTCCCCTAGGGGTTCAGGACGCTGGGGGTCCGACCTACTCGGCCCCCCTTTTGGGCAACGTCCTCGGTCCCGTTCCTCCGGGGGGGGGATCTACCAGCGGGACCACGGGGTAACCGGCCCTATTCCCCTGGGTCCCAGCGCACTCCCGGGGGGGGACGACATACCATGGTCGAACACTACCCCCCCTGCTGCTCAAGGTTACCCCGGTCCCCGGGGAGTCCCTGCACAGTACCCTGGGCCGCCACAGCCCGCTTATCTCCCCGGGGACCAGTGGCTCTATGCCCCCGAGAGAGACCAGTGACTTTACACCCACTCCCAACCGGAACAGCTATATGGTCGCTGTGGCACACCCAATCTCACAGACCTGGGTCGACCTTGGTCTCCCACCTCGGGCGCTGTCCGATCGGCAGTCCGGGCTCTCCCACCCTAGCCCGTCTGCACAGAGCACAGAGGGGCACGAGGGGCCCCCCCCCCCCCCCCCCCCCCCCCCCACCCCCAACGAGGGCGGGGACCCTCACGCACCCGCGCAGATGCCCCTGAGGAGGACCTACCTTCCCAGGAATTCGACTCCCCACACCCGGAGGACGACGACGATGAGGACCTCTTCTCATCCCTTTACGATATCCGCACCATTGACCGGTTTCGACCGGACTTGGAGTCGAGGGAAGCCCCTCCCTCTGCCGATATCTTGGCCTTCCCTGACATCGTCGGGCCGCCCCCAGCCCAACGCAAACTCAGGCTCGTCGCTCCTCAGTCCCTCACTTCGCTGTGGGAGAGTCCGGCAATCCGCGCCAGGGTGCAGACGCCGTCCCCCCCGCCGGGTCAAGACCTTCCCCCGGCGCCCAATGCGACCCCCTTCGGCTCCCTCCTCGGGACCCGCAGGAAGCACCCAGTGACCTCCCTCTTTGCAGACAATCCGGCGACCAGGGAGTGGGCCATCTCCCAGTCTGATTGTCGCCTGATGCCCAACCGGGCCCCCCTACTTCGGGCACCATCTCCTTTAAAGCATTAAAGGACTGGGACCGAGTAGCCCGGATGGGCATCTTACACATCATTGCAGGGCATGCCTACCTTACCATGCTCTTGCAGAGGGCGGAGGTACTCTGGCCTGGGGATGACGGCGCCGTCCCAGTGCCTTCGGACATACCTCCGAACCACACCATGAGGACGAATCTCGCTTATTCAGCGATCCCTTTATGCGACACCTAGTCAACAGGATATCGCATCACTTGTCGGCTGCGGCGGACAGCGCAGCAGCACAAGCCACTTCTATTGCCTGCTAGTGGCCAGAAACGCGGTGCTTTCACGCTCTTCACTCCCCGGCACTCAAGGCTTCCCTTCGGTGTGTCCCGGGCCAGGATCACTCGCACTTTGGCGAGTACTCCACCTCGGATATGTCCCTTTCGGTCGAGGAACGCATGCAGGCGGCGTCCTTTGCCCCCCGGCCTCAGCCACGCCCTTCCAGGCCCCCCTATTGGTCTTACCCCAGGTCCATCGGGCCCACACCGTATCCCCGACAAGCCCCATCTCCCAACGCCGGGCCGGCTAAGCGCCCTCTAGATTCGCAGAGGGTCGAAATCGAAACCTCGCCAGCAACTCCATTTTCGGTTCGGCCAACAGGCACGCCCTCTCCAGTGACTAGGGGACACACCCGCGGTGGGCACGGAACAGGAACAACCCGCCCACCAGGCCCAACCCGGTTTTTTTACTCCCACCTGTTCGTGATCCCCAAAACCCTCGGGGAGATGGAGGCCCATCCTCGACCTCTCTCCCCCCTCCCAGATCAGGGACTCCATCCACCACCTAGATTGGGCCACCTCCATAGATCTGAAGGATGCGTACTTCCAGATCCTCCTTTACCCGGCTCACAGACGTTACCTCCGGTTCGTCTGGCAGGGGGTCGGGTGTTCGGTTCAAAGCTCTCCCCTTGGGTCTCTCCCTGGCACCCTTCCTCTTCACGAAGGTTGTCAAGGAGATGGCCGCCCTAGCCAGACAGGAGGACATGCGCCTCCTGGTGTACCTCGACGACTGGCTTGTCCTGGCCTCCTCCCGGGCTCAGTGCTGAGCCCACACCACGCGCCTCCTCAGGCTCTGTTCCACCCTGGGTTTTGTAACCAACCCCTCAAATGCGAACTCATCCCCAGTCAGAGGTTCTCTTTCCTGGGCATGAGTTTCGACACGATTGCCATGAAGGTCGCCCCGACCCCAGAGAGGTCCGCTGGGATAGTGGACCTCTTCTTTCGCCTCTTAGGGATGATGAAGTCCCTTTCAGCCCTCATCCGCTAGGTCGGGTCCCCAAACCCCAGCTGCAGAGGGAGTTCCGTCGTCGGCGGTCCAGACCCTCGGACCGCTGGGACCTGACCATTCCCCACGGCCACTGGTTCTCTGGCGCCACGGACGAATGGCTCAATCCGTCCACTTTGACCACCGGCGTTCCAATCTCTCTCCCAACTCAGTCCCTCAAACTGTACACGGACGCCTCCAACTCGGCTGGGGGGGGCCACTTGGGGGACAGTCATGCCTCGGGGGTGTGGGACGC
>JADBJO010019236.1:2500-27468 GCA_016801955.1 Conus betulinus | reverse complement strand
ATTGTACATCTCCACTCACAATATGAAAACAAAAGTGGGAGGATTGATTAATCATGCAGATATATTTTATGCAAAGTCTTAATCTTTTGCCGGCTCTCGGAGATCCTCACACCATTACTGGAAAGACTCAGCTCATCCAGAACTTTTTCCCTTTTTAATGATGAAACAGTGTAAACCAAAACTCAGCCTGAACGGGCTGTGTGAAATCAAGTTTAATATTTCACTCTTGTAGAAACAAGTAAAGTCGATATGTGAAAATGCACTTAATTTGTATCAGTTCTTTGTTGTTCAATCAGTATTGAATATTTGAACTTCTCTCTAATTCTGTCCCTCGATGCTTCAAGTACTTTTAAGAGTACAAGCCTAAGAAAACTAATCCCTGAGCCACTGTTGAGTATTTCAACAGTCCCGAGAAAAACTTGTACTATCACCAGAGACACAGGTGTACTTGTACTACTACCAGGCAGACAGAGCTGCACTTGTACTGTCAGCAGGCATGCACATGTGTACTTGTACTGCCACTTGGCACACGCAACCATACTTATACTGTCAGCAGGCATACACCAGGGACACACAGGTGTACATGTACTACCCCCAGGTACACAATGCTATATTTCTACTACAAGCAGGCACATACAGCTAGATTGTACTGCCACCAAGGCACAGAAATGTATGCTGGTACTGCCACCAGGCACACACACACATGTACTTGTATTGCCAGCAGGCAAATACACCTACACTTGTACTTCCACCAGGAATACACAGCTATACTTGTACTGCCACCAGGCATACACACTTATACTTGTACTACCACCAGATGTACACAGCTACACTTGTGCTACCACCAGACACACAAAGGTGTACTTGTTCTGCCACAACGCAATCACAGCTATACGTAATTACCTCCAGGCTCATACAGGTGCACTTGTACTGCCACCAGGCACACACAGTTATACTTGTACTACCACCAGCTACACACAGTTATACTTGTACTACCACCAGATGCACACAGCTACACTTGTGCTACCATCAGGCACACAGAGGTGTACTTGTTCTGCCACAACGCAATCACAGCTATACATAATTACCTCCAGGCTCATACAGGTGCACTTGTACTGCCACCAGGCACATACAGCTATACATGTATAGCCATCATGCACACACAGGTGTGCCCACCAGGCACACACAGCTATACCTGTATAGCCATCATGCACACACAGATGTACTTGTACTGCCACCAGGCACACACAGCTATACCTGTATAGCCATCATGCACACACAGATGTACTTGTACTGCCACCAGGCACACACAGCTATACCTGCATAGCCATCATGCACACACAGGTGTACTTGTACTGCCACCAGGCACACACAGCTATACCTGCATAGCCATCATGCACACACAGGTGTGCTTGTACTGCCACCAGGCACACACACACCTATACCTGCATAGCCATCATGCACACACAGGTGTGCCATCAGGCACACACAGCTATACCTGTATAGCCATCATGCACACACAGCTATACCTGTATAGCCATCATGCACACACAGCTATACCTGTATAGCCATCATGCACACACAGGTGTGCCATCAGGCACACACAGCTATACCTGTATAGCCATCATGCACACAGGTGCACTTGTAATGCCACCAGGCACACACAGCTGTACCTGTATAGCCATCATACACACACAGGTGTACTTGTAATGCCAACAGGTACACACAGCTAAACCTATATAGCCATCTTTCACACACAGGTGTACTTGTACTGCCACTAGGCACACAGAGATGCACTTGTAGTCCTCTCATTGAACAGATAGGTTCACGAGTCACAATGGAGAACTAACAGGACTGAAAAAGAGCAGGGTAAAGGTGTAGGAGTGAGGGGAGGAAGTTTGTAGGTTGGGAGTGTGAGGAATGAGACAGGAAGGCGGGGGGGAGGGGGGAGGAATGGGAGGGAGTGGGGGTAGAGGGGGTCAGTGCAAGAACAGATGACAGGGGTACACGGTGGAGTTTTAAGGTAACGAAGAAAATGAAACTATGTAGGGGGTCGTTGATGGGGTAGTAGCGTGGTAGTGCCGGCAGCAGCGGTGATGTGGGGAATACACACACACACACACACACACACACACACACACACACACACACACACACACACACACACACACACACACACACGCGCGCGCGCGCGATCACGCAAAATTACATGCACTACCTCACACACACACACACACACACACACACACACACACACACACACACACACACACACACACACACACACACACACACACACACACACACACACAGAGGAGTGATCACATGACCCTGCTCTACAGCGAAGGCCGCGAGTAGTGTAACATCATGAACAAAGAAGTATGGAACCACGTTGGACTTGTCTCTCAGTCACAGGTCACTGAACAGGATTAGTCTGGAGGTCAGCCGCCATGGCTCAGTGATGGGGTTGCGGATACCCGGCTTGGAGATTGTCCGTTCCTTTTCTTCTTCTTCTGCGGTCCATTTTTATTGGCTGTGTCAGATCTTCCATTCTGTCGCCCACAATGACTCCCACAGTCTTCTCAAAGTCTTGACGGCTGCCCCAAAGCTGTACTTGCAGCTCTGCGCTCTCTGTCGGGTTTGACGCCGTAGAACATCACAGGGTCGATATCCCTCAGAGCCATCCATATCTGTGGGACTGTTCGGCCTATGATCGACTCCTACACAGACCTGAGTTTGCTACGGGCTCCACTGGGAGGAATAGAACGTACAGTCCAGCTTGGAACGCACTTCCTTATTTCTTTTTTTAGCTCTGTTTTTGTTTGTTTGTTGTCTTTTTTTATTTGTTTGGTTTTTGTTAAGAAGTCTGCTTGTTTGTTCTGTGTACTCTGTGTCAAGCTGATTCGGTGTTGTAAGCAGTATTGGGAGGTAGAGTTACTGTTCTTGCTCGTTATTTGCTGTTAACAGTTCACCGCCCCATTTAAAATATTCTTTCAGGACAGTCAAACCGAAGTCACCTGTGTTTGTTACTGTGCGTCCTTGTGATTGTTCAAATCAAATGTGCCAGTCTTGAATAATATTAATTTCTTTTTGTTCCTTTATCAGTTGTCTATTTCCTATCCACTTGTTCTTCTTGCTGTGTGTATGTGTAAGATACATAGTATATGCAGAAAACTTTGAACATTTTTTGTCTCCTTTGTTCTGTGTACTCTGTGTTTGGCATATCTCCAAGGAGATTTGTGTCGTAAGCAGCATACGTTTTGGAGCTGTGGGCATGTGCTTAATTTCAACATGGAAGAAATTAAGCACACGCCAACAACTCATCATTGGAGAAGCAGTCAGTTTGTTCTGTGTACTCTGTTTGCAGCTGATTCGGTGTCGTAAGTGGCAGGGCCTATTTGTTTGGAGTTATGGGCGTGTAACTGATTTCATAATGGGAGGTAGAGTTACTCTTCTTGTTCGTTATTTACTGTTTACTATTCCCTGCCCCATTTAAGATCTTTCAGAATAGTCAAACCGATGTCACCTGTGTTTGTTATTGTGCGTTCTTGTGATTGTTCAAATATTTTCAAAAAAGGCTGTGCCAGTCTTGAATAATGTTAATTTCTTTTTGTTCCTTTATCAGTTGTATTTTCTATCCAGTTGTTCTTCTTGCTGTATGTATGTGTAAGATACAAAAGTATATGCAGTAAGCTTTGAACATTTTTTGTCTCCTTTGTTCTGTGTACTCTGTGTTGGCATATCTCCAAGGAGATTTGGTGTCGTAAGCTGCATACGTTTGGAGCTGTGGGCGTGTGCTTAATTTCAACATGGAAGAAATTAAGCACACGCCAACAACTCATCATTGGAGAAGCAGTCAGTCTACTTCTTCGTCACATACAGTCGAGTTTCATCCACTTAATGGATGCGTTTCTGACAGTGTTGCTCAAATTCCTCGACCAGCACTGCAAGTGTCTGTATCTCTCGGGCCTGGTTGACGCTAGCATATCTTATGAAGGTTAGCGTAAGGTACCACCCTGTCATGTAGTCTCAAACCAGAATTGAACACCATGGCATTGTCTTCATCATCGTCATCATCATCATCAGCATCAGCATGAAAAATAAATGTCAAGAGAGATTCTGGAGGGGGATGGAGGAGGGGTGAGGGGAAGAGAGGGAATGGAGGAACGGTGTGGGTGTGTAATCAGAGGATGAAAGAGGAAGGGGGAGGGGATCAACGCGAGAGATAGTGGTGTGTGTGTGTGTGTGTGTGTGTGTGTGTGTGTGTGTGTGTGTGTGTGTGTGTGCGTGCGTGCGTGTGTGTGTGTGTGTGTGTGTGTGTGTGTGTGTGTGTGTGTGTGCGTGTGCGTGCGTGTGTGTGTATCTCTGTGTGTGTGTATGTGTGTGTGTGTGTGTGTGTGTGTGTGCGCGCGTGCCTGCGTCTTTGTGTGTGTGTGTGTGTGTGTGTGTGTGTGTGTGTGTGTGTGCGTGCGTGCGTGCGTGTGTGTGTGTGTGTGTGTGTGTGTGTGTGTGTGTGTGTGTGTGTGTGTGTGTGTTTGAGTCAAATTGTCACAAGAACCCGTGAGGAATCTGTGGACCCAACATTGTAATGATCAAGGCGTAATAATCACACATTTTGAGAGATCATGTATTATGCTTGAATCATGATAACATAATGACCAAAAAGTGGTTCCAATGACTGTGATTTCATATTTATGTAATCATTCACATATTTTGCAACGTTAATTTGTAGACATTCATTGCAGAGCTTTTCATTTGGACATTGTTTACACAAGTTTGGTTTAGCGTCCCGAACTCCCGGCTGAGAGGTCGTGGGTTCGATTCCCATCAGGAGAGAAACCGTCTCTTGTTCTCGCATTTCGATGTCCTTATACATTGATCTTACTACTTTTACTCGATTATCTCAGATTCCTCTTCGGTATTTTTTAGTCAGTAGTCCATGCCAAATATTGTTGATGACTTCCTGAAAATGGACAAAAACAATGTATAGTCTACACTTTCTGTACTTTAGGATGATTGTAGACAATGTTTTGAAGATTAAAATTGTGATCTGTTGTTCTTGCGCGGCTTTCCTGCCTGAGTCCATCTTGTTCTACTGGTAACAGCTCATTGTCTTCAAGATGTCTGGCAATAATTTTATAGTGTATCGCTTATTGTTATCTCTTAAAAGTTGTCAGGATTTACGAGACCTCTGTTTTCGTATAAGGGTATGTTATTTTCTGTTTTCATTCTTCATGGTAAAAATCGGATTGTAGTGCTGTTAGGAAAGTTTCTTAACAATTGAAACGGTTATTGGGAGGCTGGGTTTTATCATCCGATTTGTGATTCTGTGTACACCTAGTGAACTGCTGTTTAATAAAGTGTTTTGATACCTTCCATATTTTTTTTAAAGGTGATTGGGAAACTTAGTTAAGAATCTGAGATGATGTCTTCTGATTCTTCTTGTACTTCAGTTGGTGTTTTGCTGGGCACGCACGTCTGCAGGCCCCTTACGTTAACAGCTGACCGTAAACTAACAGCAATCAACACACCCTTGCGCCTAGCCTGCGGATTCTTTCCCACAGCCGCGCGCATGGCACGTGTTGTCCATCACAGAGCCAGTTCCAACTAGCGCGCACCTTAAGCAAAATTCCCACGCAGGGGAAGATGTGTTTATCACACACGCCGGCATGCGGGCTGTCTTTGTCGCTTTCTGCCTCATAGTGACCAGGACAGGAACAGTGTGGACAGAGGCACTGACCCCTATTTCAGTGACCACGCCTAAAGCAGACCATGCTGTGGTATGCAATCATTCATTAGGTGGGGGAAGCCTACATTACTGAGTTGTATTTCCTAAATTGTTGTTTCAAAACGGAGTGACTGAGGGCGGAAAATGAAACCAAATTTGAAAAGAGAGCGGGTTAGTTACCGCCAAGGACACAGACAAACAGAGTGCAGGACTAGACACAATGCATTTCGACCCTTGGGTCAAAATGCATTGTGTCTAATCCTGTACTCTCTGGGTCGAAATGCATTGTGTCTAGTCATGTACTCTGTTTGTCTGTGTCCTTGGAAGTAACTAACCCCCTCTCTTTTCAAATTTGTTCCAAAATTGTGTTTTCTTTTTTAAAATATCGTTTCATAGACGCGGATTACTTACTTAGAGCATTAATTACAATGCACATCTTTGTGATTAATTGACAAAAGTGCCGAAAAGAAGCGCAAAGTGATCTATTTAGGACAGCTGTAAGGATACGGTGCTGATGTTAGCGAAGGGCGATGGGGGGGGGGGGGGGGGGGGGGGGGGGGGGGGGGGGGGGGGGGGGGGGGGGGGGGGGGGGGAGGGGGATACGACGTTTTTTTGGCAAGCAATTCCAGCTGGTGTATCCGGTTTGATACTCCGATTGTTCGGGTGTTTGTAGGACGCTGTTCTTCCCACCAGCGTATCAACACAAATGTTTCATTCTGTATGATGGGGACCTTCCAGAGCTTTCCCCGCGCTACGTGGGTCCTTTGGCAACGTTTCACTGAGGCTGGTCACCGGGTTGTGCTTGTTTGTTTGTATTCTTCATCATCACTAATGTGTCATATATCTTGCTCTTGCTGAAATGATATCCTTTTTAGGTCTCGCTGTTGTGGGTGTCTGTAAAGTGCGTTAATTTCACGTTTTTATGTATAGCAGTCTCGATCAAACCATTTTCTTCTTGTTTCCCCAGTATTGTTTTTTTACACTTGTTCTGTAACGTGAAGCAGTTTGGTGTCTTTTTCTGCGTAATTAGAAATGTGTGTGTGTGTGTGTGTGTGTGTGTGTGTGTGTGTGTGTGTGTGTGTGTGTGTGTGTGTGTGTGTGTGTGTGTGTGTTTTTGAGAGTCTGTGTATGTGTACATCTAATGTATACACATCAGTTTGTGTTTATGTATGTGCACACAATATGCGCGTGTATGTAGGCGAGTGTTCAAGCATTTGAATGCGTCAACTTGTGTGCAAGTGCACTTTTCAGTATAAGAGAGAGAGAGAGAGAGAGAGAGAGAGAGAGAGAGAGAGAGAGACAGACAGACAGACAGACAGACAGACAGACAGGCAGACAGAAAGAGAGAGAGAGAGAGAATCATCAACATGCACGCACACACGCACAGAGAGACACACACATACACACACACACAGAGACACACAAGAGAGAGAGACAGACAGACAGACAGACAGACAGACAGACAGACAGAGAGAGACAGAGACAGAGACAGAGAGAGAGAGTCTGGCATTATGCAGAGTTCAACACCTGAGAAATGACAACAGAGAACGAAGTGTCCAGATTCCGACATATTTATTTCTTTCTTCGCTTTGCCACATAATTCCATTCAATTCATGCAACCAATACATATTTCATTTCATACATCAATGCTATACGGAATCATTCCAATTAGTTATACATCATCATTCTTCTCTCATTATTTTAGCAACATTTCCAAAAGTGCAAGAACATGCTAGAATTACCACAAAAATAACCTCTTAAACTAAATTAATTTGTTTTTGATGCATGTTTCCAAACGCATTCTCTTATCTTTGATGTACAGTTTCCATGATTATCTGACGTTAACTTCTTGAACATCTGCGTTACTTTTCCATACAAAAATCAACTGGTTTTCATAGGCCTTTTCATTCCTCCTTCCTTACACTTACACACATCTTTTCCGTTCATTTTGGTGGTATGGGAGAAAGTCCATTCATCTGTTATACATCATTTCCAATCACATTTTTCAAAATATACACATCGGTATTCATTCTGATTCACCTTGAATATATCATTTCCATCAGTCTTTGGCAGTGTTTAAAGCATTATTTCCATTCATTCTTCACCAAACAAAATTTTACCGGTCTGTAATATAAGTTAGTCTGATTCATCTTTCGTTAGCTTTCCAAAACGATCCCCCCCCCCCCCCCCCCCCCCCCCCCCAATTAATTTCAAAGCCATAAGAAAATTGCCGTATTTTTTCCATTAGATATAGAATAGTTTCCAATTATACTTTTAAGGCCTGAATTCTTGTCATCATGAGAAATAAAATGAGACGAACCGCTTATCAATGAGACTGGAATGCGTTATAGTTATACGTTTGTTCGATTCATCTTTCATCATATCATTTCAGTCCTTTTCGATACTTTAAAAGCTCAGTGATAAACTTTGTATATGATTCAGTAATGTTCACAGGACTTTTCGGAACTTACTTCACTGACCGGTATAAAAACACGCTGTATTGCATTCTAGAAAACAACTCGCATTCGTCATCATTCATCCATTGCTTTTTTTCAGTATCTTTTTTTTTTTACTTTTACCCGTTCAGGGACAAGACGGAATCTTCATTTTTCTTCCATTTCCACACTGTTCCACCGATTTCCTATTATTTACAGTTTCCAATCTTTCATCATGACAATGAAGTTTTTAAAAAATGCATTGTGCTTACAAACAGGAGAAAATGAAAATGTGAAAATGACAAAGTTTAATGCCCCTTTCCCTCCTCCTTCCCCCCCTCACTCCTTTTCACTTCATCCACTCTTCTGCACCCTCATCTCTCTCCTCTTTTCTTTAGAAAAAGTAAATCCAGAATATTCAAAAAAAAAAAAAGGCATTTCATCGCCCATCCTTCATCACTTCCATCAAAGCACATGCAATGGTTGAATGATCAAGACATGACTAGTTCAATAATCAGCTGGAAGTGAGCACTAAAGATCAATGTATATGTAATGTGGTCTCGTTTCTCACACCACCGACAGGATGATTTCAGGCACAACACTGACCTGAACGCGAAAGGCGTTAGAGATACAAATACATATTCAAGCAGTGAACAAATAAACAACTCAAAGTACACGCTCAAAGTGTAAGTGCTCTATTTAGGATAGCTGTAAGGATACGGTGCTGATATTAGCGAAGGGCGATGGGGGTGGGGGTCGGGGGGGGGGGGGGGAGTAGGATACGACGTTTTTGGCAAGCAATTCCAGCTGGTGTATCCGGTTTGATACTCCGATTGTTCGGGTGTTTGTAGGACGCTGTTCTTCCACCCAGCGTATCAACACAATGTTTCATTCCTGTATGATGGGGACCTTCCAGAGCTTTCCCCGCGCTACGTGGGTCCTTTGGCAACGTTTCACTGAGGCTGGTCACCGGGTTGTGCTTGTTTGTTTGTATTCTTCATCATCACTATTGTGTCATATATCTTGCTCTTGCTGAAATGATATCCTTTTTAGGTCACGCTCTTGTGGGTGTCTGTAAAGTGCGTTAATTTCACGTTTTTATGTATAGCAGTCTCGATCAAACCATTTTCTTCTTGTTTCCCCAGTATTGTTTTTACAATTGTTCTGTAACGTGAAACAGTTTGGTGTCTTTTTCTGCGTAATTAGAAATGTGTGTGTGTGTGTGTGTGTGTGTGTGTGTGTGTGTGTGTGTGTGTGTGTGTGTGTGTGTGTGTTTGAGAGTATGTGTGTATGTATATCTAAATGTATACACATCAGTTTGTGTTTATGTATGTGCACACAATATGCGCGTGTATGTAGGCGAGTGTTCAAGCATTTGAATGCGTCAACTTGTGTGCAAGTGCACTTTTCAGTATAAAAAGAGAGAGAGAGAGAGAGAGAGAGAGAGAGAGAGAGAGAGAGAGAGAGAGAGAGAGAGAGAGAGACAGACAGACAGACAGACAGACAGGCAGACAGAAAGAGAGAGAGAAAGAGAGAGAGAAAGAGAATCAACATGCACGCACACACGCACAGAGAGACACGCATACATACACACACAAAGAGAGACAGACAGACAGACAGAGAGAGACACACACACACACACACAAAGAGAGACAGACAGACAGACAGACAGAGAGAGAGAGAGAGAGAGAGAGAGAGAGAGAGAGAGAGAGAGTCTGGCATTATGCAGAGTTCAACACCTGAAAAATGAGAACAGAGAACGAAGAAGTGTCAGATTCCGACATATTTATTTCTTTCTTCGCTTTGCCACATAAGTCCATTCATTCATGCAACCAATACATATTTCATTTCATACATCAATGCTATACGGAATCATTCCAATTAGTTATACATCAATTCTTCTCTCATTATTTTAGCATCATTTCCAAAAGTGCAAGAACATGCTAGAATTACCAACAAAAATAACCTCTTAAAACTAAATTAATTTGTTTTTGATGCATGTTTCCAAACGCATTCTCTTATCTTTGATGTACAGTTTCCATGATTATTTGACGTTAACTTCTTGAACATCTTCTACGTTACTCTTCCATACAAAAATCAACTGTTTTTCATAGGCCTTTTCATTCCTCCTTCCTTACACTTACACACCTTTTCCGTTCATTTTGGTGGTATGGGATGGGAGAAAGTCCATTCATCTGTTTATACATCATTTCCAATCACATTTCAAAATATACACATCGGTATTCATTCTGATTCATCTTGAATATATCATTTCCGTCAGTCTTTGGCAGTGTTTAAAGCATTATTTCCATTCATTCTTCACCAAACAAAGTTTTACCGGTCTGTAATATAAGTTAGTCTGATTCATCTTTCGTTAGCTTTCCAAAACGACACGACCCCCCCCCCCCCCCCCAATTAATTTTCAAAGCCATAAGAAAATTGCCTTATTTTTCCCATTAGATATAGAATACAGTTTCCAATTATACTTTTAAGGCCTGAATTCTTGTCATCATGAGAAACAAAATGAGACGAACCGCTTATCAATGAGACTGGAATGCGTTATAGTTATACGTTTGTTAAATTCATCTTTCATCATATCATGTCAGTCCTTTTCGATACTTTAAAAGCTCAGTGATAAACTTTGTATATGATTCAGTAATGTTCACAGGACTTTTCGGAACTTACTTCACTGACCGGTATAAAAAAACACGCTGTATTGCATTCTAGAAAACAACTCGCATTCGTCATCATTCATCCATTGCTTTTTTCAGTATCTTTTTTTTTTTTTACTTTTACCCGTTCAGGGACAAGACGGAATCTTCATTTTTCTTTCCATTTCACACTGTTCCACCGATTTCCTATTATTTACAGTTTCCAATCTTTCATCATAACAATGAAGTTTTAAAAAATGCATTGTGCTTGCAAACAGGAGAAAATGAAAATGTGAAAATGACAAAGTTTAATGCCCCTTTCCCTCCTCCTTCCCCACCCTCACTCCTTTTTCACTTCATCGACTCTTCTGCACCCTCATCTCTCTCCTCTTTCTTTAGAAAAAGTACATCCAGAATATTCAAAAAAAAAAAAAAAAAAAAAAAAAAAGGATTTTATCGCCCATCCTTCATCACTTCCATCAAAGCACATGCAATGGTTGAATGATCAAGACATGACTAGTTCAATAATCAGCTGGAAGTGAGCACTAAAGATCAATGTCTATGTAATGTGGTCTCGTTTCTCACACCACCCACAGGATGATTTCAGGCACAACACTGACCTGAACGCGAAAGGCGTTAGATACAAATACATATTCAAGCAGTGATCAAATAAACAACTCAAAGTTGAAATACCAACAAAGCCAGTGCTGTGAAGCGGAACCGGCTCTCTCTCTCTCTCTCTGCTAATGTCGTAGGTATGCGCACACAGTTTCATGACATATATTCTATTCAACACATTACCTCCCTCCTCTTTTTATCCCCTCTTTTATTCCCCCTCCCCCATCCCTCCCACTCGTCGTCCCGACTACCCATAATTCCTCATCAAAGGGACGTCTGAGATCTGAACTATAATCTGTAATATGTGTGCGTGTGTGTGTGTGTGTGTGTGTGTGTGTGTGTGTGTGTGTGTGTGTGTGTGTGTGTGTGTGTGTGTGTGTGCGAGCGCGCTGCGTTGAAGAAGCCCCTCCTACCCCTCGTAATCATCTCCGGAGACCTCCTCGTAATCATCCCCTAAGACCTCCTCGTAATCATCCCCGGAGACCTCCTCGTAATCATCCCCTAAGACCTCCTCGTAATCATCCCCGGAGACCTCCTCGTAATCATCCCCTAAGACCCCCTCGTAATCATCCCCGGAGACCTCCTCGTAATCATCCCCTAAGACCCCCTCGTAATCATCCCCGAAGACCTCCCGCATCATCAGTCGCACGTCCTCCACCATGACTCGCATCGTAACCTCATGGAAGTGGTTCTGCCTCCTTTGATACGACCCTATCAGTCCCATGTCGGTTTTGTCGCAGCCCATCGAAGAGCAGGCGCAGCCCCTGCGTCCCTTGGAGAAACCCACGTGTTGGCAGTATATCCCGGCCTGCAGGCATTCACAGGTCTCGATGCGGCACCAGCCCTTGCAGCTGCAGCCGCTGTGCTGCCTGGAAGCCCGGATGGCTCTCAGCTCTCGCTCTCCTTCTTCTTCTGCGTCTTCTTCTTTTTCTCCTTCCGGCGGCTGACTGTCAAACTCCTCCTCCCTCTTTCTCTTCAGTTCCCGTTCTTCTTCTCCTCCATTCTCCTCCTCCCTCTTTCTCTTCAACTTCTGTTCTCCTTCCTTCTTTTCCAGCCCTCCTTCTGTTCTGCCTTCTCCTCCTTCTTTCTGGGGCAGCTCCACCTTCTGAGACGACTTCTCCTCCCTCCTGTTCTCCTCGCCCTTCTTGCTGTGCTGGGACTCCTCTGGCCGGGGTCTCAGACCAAGGAGCTCTCTCCGCTGCTGGCGGCCCGCGCGGGGAAGGCTTCTCAAGCGCCGCGGCTTCGTTGGCGATACGGCGCGGATGGCTCGTTTGGTCTGGCCACAGGGCTTCAGCTCCATGCCTGCAACACAAGACACAGACAGGCTGGTATGAAGCCAGTTGGAAAGGGAGGTAACTGAATTTCAGTCTCGTTGTCCCGAGTGTTACTTGTCTTCCCTGAAGAAGACCTAAGAAGTCTACACGCGTCGTGTTTTCTCTTGTATTTCGTTTGTCCTCGTTGTTCATTTACAAGTACTTTTTTTTCTTTAATTTAAGAATCTGGCATGACGCAGCAAGAGGAAATTGTGTCGTTTGAAGTCCGAGTCATTTATTTATTTGTTTATTTCATTACTCGGTTTGTATCATTACTTTACGATCACTGCTGCCCTAAAGTCATTTGTTCTTTACTGACACAGTTAGCCAGTACAGCGGCGTGATGTTTTCGCCCCCCATCAATTCTGTTTGTCAGTCTGTCAATCAGTATGATGGCGGAAACATCACTGGGCAGGACTGGACCAGACTTAGCGGTGAGAGAGAAATGATCCCAGTGAGGGCCTTTTGAATAGTTGGAGGGTGGGGGAGGGGGTGGGCGGAGGGCGATTCTGGTTAAAAAGGTGGGTACAGGCTCTACTGGCACTTGGGGGAGGTGGGGGGGGGGGGGGGTGGGCGGAGGGCGATTCTGGTTAAAAAGGTGGGTACAGGCTCTACTGGCACTTGGGGGAGGTGGGGGAGGGGGTGGGCGGAGGGCGATTCTGGTTAAAAAGGTGGGTACAGGCTCTACTGGCACTTGGGGGGAGGTGGGGGGAGGGGGTGGGCGGAGGGCGATTCTGGTTAAAAAGGTGGGTACAGGCTCTACTGGCACTTGGGGGAGGGGGGGGGGAGGGGGTGGTCGGAGGGCGATTCTGGTTAAAAAGGTGGGTACAGGCTCTACTGGCACTTGGGGGAGGTGGGGGGGAGGGGGTGGCCTTGACTGGCCAGGTGTCTGAAACTCAGTCGCTGACAAACCTGTGTGCACTTGCAAATCTCGTATGACGAGAGAAGGACAGGGATCAGGCACTTAGTGTAAAGTATTAAAGTGTTTTGATTGAATTACTAATCTAATATGTGAGTATTCTCTACCCCCCCCCCCCCCCCCCTCCCCCAGGGATTTCATTTTGTCATGGTATGATGTGGATTGTCTTATGACTATCTATTAATACAAGAAAGCAACTAGCTATATCCAAATTTTTTTTTTTTTTTTTTTTTTTTTTTTTTTTTTTTTTGCTGTCCAACTCTGCGCCACATCAGAGGCAGTTCACCCACGCCGCTCATTTCAGTGGTGGTCAGTGGCGCCTGTTCTGATCTAACATATGCAGGACACCACCTATGACGAGAGAAGGACAGGGATCAGGCACTTAGTGTAAAGTATTAAAATGTTTCGATTGAATTACTAATCTAACATGTGAGCAGTCAATGTCGAGTCGTCAAGAGGCAACCCACCGGAGGAGACACTGCACTGCTGCCGAGTCATTTCAGTGGTGTTCAGTAGCGCCTGTTCTGATCTAACATATGCAGGACACCACCTACTAAGCCCCCTACTGACGACAATAATTGCTTAGTCGCGGAGCCGGCGCGAGTGAGCTCTCCCTCCAGGAGGGCGCCACCCACGTCCGTCCAACGACAGCCCCCATGGATTCGCCGATACCGGTGACCCCAACGGAACGAAACCAGGCCACAGACGTGGAGATGACATCGAAATTGAGGTCACCATGAGAGCAGGGGCATGAAGGGCCATAGATTTTGAGACATTTTTTTTTTTTTTTATGCTGATGATCGATGAGAATGAGGATGATTAAGATGATGCTACGGATTTCCATTTCGGTCTGAGACTACATGACAGGGCTGTACTCTACGCTTCCTTTCATAATATATCCCGGCGTCAACAAGGCCCCAGAGATACAGGCACCTGCAGTGTTGGTCAGGAAATGTAAGCAACACTCTCAGAAACGCATCCATTAAGTGGATGAAACTCGACTGTGTGGTCCCAGTCTTCCCAACTGAGCCCGCAGCAAACTCAACTCTGGGTAGGAGCCGGTCGGGGCAGAAAAAACCACATGACTTCTGATGGGATTCGAACCCACGACCTCCCAGCCGGGTCCCGCGACGCTAACCACTTCGCCACGGCGAAAATTCGAAAATTAGAATCAACTAGCACTGTAATTCGCCTTAAATCATCTAGAGTATCCGGAAGCATGAACACAGTACTCGACTAAATATATTTTTTTTTTAAAAGATGAATTTGTGATCTGAAAAATCTGACGTTTCTTTGAACTGAAAAGATCAACCTACAAACTGAAAAGATCAACCTACAAACTGAAAAGATCAACCTACAAACTGAAAAGGAACGTTCACCGTCAGCTTCTTCAGCCTGAAGGCTGGCAGGCCAGCTGCCATGGAAACGGGTAGAAAAGTTCCACAGTGACTGTGGAATAGAGACCGCACTGCAATGCCACAATCAGCGTGAAACGACCTACCGGGTATGGAAGCGGACTGGCGGCAAAAGGCCATAATTACTGTTTTCGAAAGAAGAGAATAGAAATAATGAATACTACTACTGTTACTTCACATGAAAATAGCACTTACGACTTCACGTTACAAGGCAAAAATAGATGAGCGAGTAGTACTGTTGCCACCTGGAGTAACCTGTTCACCAGCGAATACATGTAATTGTTACGTAAAAATTACTTATTTTGTAATGGTAATCATTGTTCTCACACAAAACAATGTGTTTCAGTTGATACACTGTAAAAACAGATCATTAACGTGTCAAATAACTACTTTTTTAAAGAAATATATTAGTAGCTATAAAATATTTTTACGGGAAAATTACCTATTTTCACACACTAATCGGTTTTCATGGAAAACGGATGTTTTCAAATAATGATAGCCGTATTCGTCAATAAATTTAGTAAGTGCTGTCGCTTATCCATTTCCTGAAGAAGATTATTAATTCAAGGTGAAGAGAATCATTTTTCATTGCAGACTGCTTGAAGTGGGCGATTCCTAGGAACTCCTATGCTGCCATAGTCATTATTTGTTGTTGTGAGTCTGAAGGCCGTTCGTTCGTCTATTTAGCAATTTCAACGATCTTGTCTTCGCTTTAAATTAATGATTAATTAACACCCGATTTGCAGGATCAAGTTCCAAGACTGATGAGGTTCGCACAAAGAGAAGTAACCAGACGCAATCTTTCCTGTGATGGAAATCAGTTTGCGACCACTTCCCTGTGGTAAAAAACCAATCGCTTGATCTTAATTTCCCTTCCACGTCGTTAAATGAACATTTTCATTTATAATGCTTACACATTGACCATGATTTGGAACCTCAACTTTCAGACAAAGAGACATCTGATTTTGACGGGCGATTCAAACCAGATCGAAGTTCAGTCATTCAACATCTCTCACTCGAGCAACAGCAAGCAGTATTTTGCGGGTTGATTGTCTCCCCTTGATGGGCAAAATCGTTCGAACCGCCGAAATCACGCGGGTTTTTTAGCGCGTAGCATCGTTGCTGTGCGAGACCTTCGGAGGCCGGGGCGCGGCGGCGGTGGGGGCTAGATTACTGTGACTCTCTTCTTGCAGGTTGTCTAACACTTCTTCACCTAAAGTGCTAATGCAGAGCAATGCAGCCAGATTCATCTTCTCGTGTTCTAAATCCACTCTTGTTGCTTAACTTCTTCATTCTTTTCGCTAGCTCTCTATTCAGAAATGAATTATTTACAAATGGCCTTTGCACAGTGTGTGTGTGTGTGTGTGTGTGTGTGTGTGTGTGTGTGTGTGTGTGTGTGCGCGCGAGAGAGAGAGAGAGAGAGAGAGGAGAGAGAGAGAGAGAGATAGAGAGTCACGGTGAGAGCAAGGTCAAGATCTTTGAGAGAGAGAGAGAGAGAGAGAGAGAGAGAGAGAGAGAGACAGAGAGAGGAGAGAGAGACACTCAGACAAACACACACACACACATCGAAATGATCACGTCCGTCTCTCTCTACCACATTGCTGATAAAACGTAACTGTGTCCCCCCACCCACCCCCCCGCTACTTTCAAAAAGTCCACTCCACTCACCCAGCGGACACTCGACCCCATCACTGGGGAGGCGGTCGTACGATGGTATACGATGGTAGTACACCTCATCCACCCACACGTTGAACAGCACGTAACGCCTGCGTGGCATCCTGAGGACAGAAACAAAACAACAACAACATCAATCACAAAGGCTCTCATGGTGGCTTCTCAATCAGAAAGGCTCTAACTCATCAACATGGCTCTCGTCGGTTAGAAGGCTTCTCGTCGTGTAGAGGGGCTCTCCCCACTTAGAAGGGTTCTAACTGATCGGAAGAAGGGCTCTTGTCGATTGAAGGCTCTCATTATGTACAAGGGCTCTCATCACTTAGACGGGTTCTAACTAATTAGAAGGACTCTGGTCGGTTAGAAGGGCTCTCAACATGTAAAGGGATCTCATCAGTTAGAAGGGTGTGTGTCTTCACTATCTGTATATCTCCTTTTCTTTAAAAAAAAAAAAAAAAAAAAAACAAAGTGTGGCTCAGATTTTTTTGGTAGTAGTAATGGTATATGGAAGACCTTTCGAATCAAAGAATGGGACTATTTGGGCGCTTCAAGCTGGCGCAAAGATAGCATGACCAGCGAGTGGGAAAGGCCTGAAAGTGTGCCGTCAACTAAAGGGTAAGGTCGGGCATTTGAAGATTGTGATTTCATCATCAGTGAAAATCCCCTAAAACAAGGTAAACGATTTGTAGTAAGTTGCTCTTTTGACCAATTATCAGTTTGACATTAAATACTGGCTCAAATTTATAGATCTAGCAGACCTAATAGCACAGTTGGTAGAGCATTGGACTCGTAAGCTTGGGGTTGCGGGTTCGCATCTCCGCTGGGCCATTTCAGTACAGGGTTAACATTGGTTCTGACTCCATTCCCCTGTACAGTCCTTCGAATGAGACTATAAACTGAGGTACCGTGTGTGAACGGACGCACATCTTGCACACACGTAAAATCCCATCACCAACTTTCGGAAGAGAAGGCCAGTTTGGCTGTTGGTATGGATGACACATTACATATAGCATGCACCTTCCCTGAAGTTGGAGTATGGCTTCCTTAATGGCGGGATAAAAAAAATGGTCATACCCACAAAAGTGTCAGAATAATCAACATGATTGTGGACACTCCAAAGAGAAGAGAAAAAAGGAAAGGCGTTACAACATGATGGATGAGGTAGTGGTTTAGTGCAAAATCGTAATTGTGGACACAAAAAAGAAAGAAAAAAAAAAGGTCATACAACATGATGGATGAGGCAGTGTGGTTTCGTGTGACATCCTAACTGAGGCGTGTGGCCAATGCTGCTTGTAGCGTTGTGGCGCGTGCCAGCGGGTCGACTGTGAAGGGCAATGTTGACATGAATGGACCGTACGCGCTGGCCCATTCACAAAACACCCCACTCCCCTTCTGTCCCCCGCTCTCCACCCTCTCTCCATTCATGCCCAGCTGTGCCACGTCATGTCTGAGAGTGAGGGGTGGGGGGGGGGGGGGGCTATCAACTCTCGCTGTGAGTTGTGGGTATGTGTGTGCGTGCGTGTGTGTGTGTGTGGGGGGGGGGGGGGGGGGGGGGAGGGAAAAGGGAGTGTGTGGGGGGGGGGGGGGGGGGGGGGGGGGGGCGAGGACGACACTCTGGGTGGCTCGCGGTAACACCCCCCCCCCCCCCCCCCCCCTACACACACACCATCACCTCCCTCCCTCTCGATAATGGGAAGGAAGAGCGAGCGAGTGGAGAGCGAGAGTATCATTCTTTTGCCACCGAGACCCATTCACAACACCACCCGCTGCCGTTCTCTCTCTCTCTCTCTCTCTCTCTCTCTCTCTCTCTCTCTCTCTCTCTCTGTCAATTAAATCGCTATATCAACAGCACTGTGCTAAAACTTTTTCTTCAATGCGCACATGACGTCACGTATCAATTACGCTTCAACAGTGAAGGACGAGAGTTGTCATGTCCACAAAAAAGGCTGAATTCTCTACATACAGGGGCTGCAAAACTACCCCATCCAGCTGTATCTCTAACAACAGACGAAATACTAAAAGCGCTGAACATACTTCCTCTGAGTAAGCAACTGGAATTCAACAAAGCACCATTTACATTTAGCATCTTGACAGATAATATGTCATCTTATATCAATGCCCTTTTTACAAGATCCAACAGCTTTTTCTGCTTCGACGACATTCCTTCTTCATTACCCACGCATTGATCTACATACAAAACAAGCCAAGCTTACTCTGGATCATATGTCTGAAACTCACTTCCACCGAATCTACAAAATACGAACACTTTAAAACTTTTCAAAAAATTTGCACAAAATATTTGTCTCAATATATTTGATTATTCGATTAAAGTGATTAGCGCAAAGTCTTCTGTGAACCATAACTTGAATACATCGTCTAAACATATAACCTACTCCATTAAAATCGCCCATCCCCACTTCCACTCTGTCTGCCATCCCTTTCTCCTCCCCCCTACCTACTATTCTCTCCCCCCCACCCCCCCCCATTCTTCTAACCTCTCTCTGTAGTTTTGTTTAATTGTAAGTTTCCTTCTGTTTCACCACCACCCCATGTCATTATTAGTTTTATGAGCAGATCATAATGTTGCTATGTTGCATTGTCAGTATGTATGATATGTGTTGAAATAATGTATGTATGACAAGGACAGATTGTAAGACTAGGCTTTGGCCTTATATCTTCATCCTTGCGTATTAAAGATCAATCAATCAATCAATCTCTCTCTCTCTCTCTCTCTCCATCTTGCGTATTAAAAATCGATCAATCAATCATCAATCAATCTCTCTCTCTCTCTCTCTCTCTCTCTCTCTCTCTCTCTCTCTCTCTCTCTCTCTCTCTCTCTCACTGTGTGTGTGTGTGTGTGTGTGTGTGTGTGTGTGTGTGTGTGTAGCTACGGATACATTTCTTTGAGGGAGAAATCCACTGCGCACCGGATATCTGTAGTGTTTTTGTACGCACATTCCGTAGAACTGGATGGTTTTTTACAACAAAACTGGGTGAATTTCACTGATCTTGATACCATTAGTCAAGGGCATATCCAGATAAACAGTCACATACGAACATAAAGCATTTTGTATGTGTGGAATGTTTCATATGCGCATGCAGGCTAATTGTTGGTTACTTCAACAATAAAGCCAGTTCATCATATGCATACATAAGCCTTTCTTTTTATGTATAAACAATTATACCTGTCTATATATGCATTCTTCGCAAAAAATGAATATTGTATCCTTAATCATTTTCTTAATCGCTTAGGCATTTATGAATTGTTCTCGAGAAGCATGAGGATTAACAATGTGAACAAATGATTTACTAAACTGCTCCTTTCTGTAAACAAAATATTATTCACAAATTTTATGATTTACTTACACAACTGATTAATTTTATTGTAAATAAATCGTCATTTATGTATGAAATGGTTATGTGTGTAAAGAATGCAGAACGAAGCTGGCAAACGATCAAGGGTTACCTCCCTTTCTCAAACATGCATGCACACACAGGTACTTTTTCCTCCCTTCGCCCCGTCCCCCTCAAAGTGCCCCTCATACACTTATACATTGTGTGGGTGTGGCAGGGGGGGGGGGGGGGAGGGTATGGCGTGTGTGTGTGTGTGTGTGTGTGTGTGTGTGTGTGTGTGTGTGTGTGTGTGTGTGTGTGTGTGTGTGTGTGTGTGTGTGTGTGTGTGTGTGTGTGTGTGTGTGACAAACCGAAATCGCGGAATTCCGCCAAGAAGCGGAACGTTTTAAGCCCTGCATGACAACTGAATGTTATTCATTTTCTTCCGGGCAACTAGTTGTATAAATCTAACACTAAGAAAAGTGCCTCGTAACTTTCTTACGTATTCAACACTGGATCATTGATCATTATGACAAGAGACATCGGCATTCGCTGTGAAATAGAAGCACGAATAGCTGAACCACTCTGTGAAGTCATAGGCCTACATCTGAACTACATCAGAATTCGCTGTTAAATAGAAGCACGAATAGGTGAATCCCTTTGTACAGTCACAGGCCTATAAATTTTTGAACTACATCGGAATTCGCTGTTAAATAGAAGCATGAATAATTGAATCCCTTTGTGAAGGTCATAGGCCTATATTTTTTGAACTACCTCGGAATTCGCTTTTAATAGAAGCGCGAATAGGTGAATCCGTTTGTGAAGTAATACACCTATCATTTTCTAACCTGGCGGCCCACCAGAAGGCTTATACACCAGTGAACATCGTGCAAGAGGCCCGCCAGACCCCAAAAAACTGTGGAATGGACAGTGCCTTTGTGCACACAATGCATTATATACACGAACAGTCAAGCAGACTTATTTACCCACACGACTTCGCCGTATAGTGTACATGTTTGGCGAAATACGACGAATATGACGAATTAAAAAAAAAAAAAAAGTCGAAAAAAAAAATCCGGAGACAGAGTTCTTCAGCGGTAACTGAACTTGTGGACATTAACAGCAGCTGGAGGCTTTGACCAAAGAGAGACAACTCTTGCTAACTTCTGCGCCCGAAATCGTGTTCTGCAGTGGCGTTTCTACGACAACATGCCTTGTGATGTCGAAAAACCGGCGAGAGATCATGAGCGTGCGCCAAAGTATGCTGATGAATCGGGTTTGAAAGTAATTTGTCTCAGAAAGAACCTGTTTTACCGTCGTCAGTGCCAGATCAGGTGGTTACTTCTGGCAAGAAGCGTCTGCACTGTGATGGCGGGTGAAACAAAATGAAGGACCATCCCCTCTCCCTCTCTTGCTTTTACAGAAATTTGGAATTTGGTACACTCTCTTTGCAGAAAATATGCTCATTTTCGTTGAAAAGTACACCAAAATCAGATTAGGGTAATCCACTCTGGATATAATGTTTTGTTACTACGAAATGTAGTAGTATACATAAAAAAAGTATTATATACTCAGCTTTCTGCTGGTGAATAAAAAACCTTTTGGGCAAATTAAACATTTTATACAGGTAAAATGAATTATTTACCTACACAAGAACGAACAAATGTTATTTTAAGAGGGTAGTGGACTAAGTATGAATACTTTTTTACATCCTGACATCTGGGCAAGAAAAAAAAACGTATGTACAGTAAAAAAACAAATGAGACAATATACATGGAAAAAATGCAACAATTAACTGCATGAGAACTTTGTGAGAAAGAAAAGAAAAAAAAGAACCCAATAAACAAAACAACCACAGCAAGAAAACTAATATGGGCGGAGGGAGAGAGAGAGAGAGAGAGAGAGAGAGAGAGAGAGAGAGAGAGAGAGAGAGAGAGAGAGAGACCGACCGGCCGACTGACCGACCACTGGCGATAGAAAGGGAGAGAAAGAGAAAGACAATGAAGCAGACATGGATAAACACACAACTGCGAAATGCTTTGAGAAACACATTAATGGCACAGGATGATCAATGCAATTAGTGTAGAGTTGAGTCAGCTTTGAACTTCAGCACAGATTTGTTGAACAAAATCTGAATTGAGAATGATCAAGATATTTCACGGTATAGTGGAGTCAAATCTGAGACATTCATCAGATAGTTTTTAAAATCAGATTTAAATTTTTTAAAGTTTGATTCATTTCCAAGTTCTTGAAGAATATGGTTCCATTGCCAATCTTCGGAATAGGCCTACGCCAAACTAGATTTGTATAAATTAATCATTACAAAGGTGAGGTTCATTTCATGTGAATGTCGATAATCGTTAAAAGTGAACACATTTTTTTTTTTTTTATAGAAAGTGGAGCATTTCATGGAGTGTCTCATGCATACAGAGTCCCTTATTTCATAGAAGTTTGGCTTTAAATGGGAGGATGCCTGTGGCTTTAAATGGGAGGATGCCTGTGGCTTTAAATGGGAGGATGGGATGCCTGTGGCTTTAAATGGGAGGATGCCTGTGGCTTTAAATGGGAGGATGCCTGTGGCTTTAAATGGGAGGATGCCTGTGGCTTTAAATGGGAGCTTGCCTGCTTGCTCATAGTTCGAATCTACCAGTAACAATAATTGTAATAAAAATGAAATGCCTTGCAATCATAACAATCGTATTGATGATGATGATGATAATGAGTAATAACAATAGATGGGAAGGAGGAAATAATCAGTGAATGAAAAGCTAACAGTACTTTGAAAAAAACGGGACAAAGGGTGAAAAAAAGACACACACACACACACACACACACACACACACACACACACACACACACACAACACACACACACACGAGACAGAGAGACAGAGAGAGAGAGAGAGAGAGAGAGAGAGAGAGAGAGAGAGAGAGAGAGAGGAGCTGAAGTGAACATTTCAACCAGATCTTGTTTAAAAGTCCAGTGATTGATCATGCTTAACGATGGAAACAAAGACGACACAGTGAAGTTTACGTGACAATGTATGTTTCCACTCACCTGTTGTCCACTTGCAAAAAAAAACTCGGCGTCACGACAACTCTTCTACTGCCCGTTACTTCCTTTCAGACCAGTGAGAGTCACGGACAAGTTAAAGCTTACTACACACGACACTTCCAACTCCCAGTGTGACAAACTGCTGACTGTTAGCTCTCGGGTCTGAGCGTGGCCTCCCGCTGTAGAGACGTCAGTCTGGCTCTCCAACGATCGCGCAAACGAAGACGAAACCCCCAACACCCGCGCCCCAAGAACATCACGTGATGGTCATCGTAAATGGTTGAGTTTTAAGGGACAAGCTGGTATGATAGCTATGGAAAGAGGCTTGCGTCAAAAGTCGGGTGACAGCTGTGTTCCTGATGAAACTGCCCACTATCGTTGAGGAAAACTGCTATAACTGGGGAATCGGGTATTTCTGGTGCCATCTATAACGTTCATAATTATTTTCTTTCGGCCCATTACTGCTGTTCCTGCTTTCCTTTTGAAACACAACTGATTTCCCTTTTTTTCCTTGCTATAAAAGCCCCCCCCCCCCCCCCCCCCCCCCCCCCCCCCCCCCCCCCCCTATTTCCCCAAAGGATAACAACTACATTATCTGCTTTTCTTTTCCCTGTCCCTAAGGATCACAACTATATTTCCCGTTTCCATTGTCAGGATAGGAACTATTTTCTGGCCCCACTGAATCAGGTACCAATGTAAGCATGACATGCTTTGTGAGAGTGGAAAATTCCCTCTGACAGAGTTTTGGCCTCCTAGCCTTTCACCCATTATTACATGTCATGTGCATAGCTGTTCATCACAAGTCATGTGTGTGTCTCTCTTCACTTTTCATCACAAGTCATGTGAGTGTCTGTTCACCCTTCATCTCAAGTCGTGTGTGTGTCTGTTCACCCTTCATCACAAGTCATGACTGTGTCTGTTCACCCTTTCATCACAAGTCATGTGTGTGTCTGTTCACCCTTTATCACAAGTCATGTGCGTGTCTGTTTACCCTTTATCACAAGTCATGTGTGTGTCTGTTCACCCTTCATAAGTCATACGTGTGTCTGTTCATCCTTTATCACAAGTCATGTGTGTGTCTGTTCACCTATCATCACACGTCATGTGTGCGTTTGTTCACCCTTCATAATAAGTCATGCGTGTGTCTCTTCACCTTTTAACATAAGTCATGTGTGTGTCTGTTCACCCCTTTATCACAAGTCATGTGCGTGCCTGTTCATCTTCAACACAAGTCATGTGTTTGTCTGTTCATCTTTTATCACCAGTCATGTTTGTGTCTCTTCACTCTTCATCTCAAGTCATGTGTGTGTCTGTTCACCCTTTATCACAAGTCATGTGTGTGTCTGTTCACCCTTATCACAAGTCATGTGTGTGTCTGTTCCACCCTTTATCACAAGTCATGTGTGTGTCTGTTCACCCTTTATCACAAGTCGTGTGTATCTGTTCATCCTTCATCACAAGTTATGTGTGTCTGTTTATCCTTCATCACTGTGTCTATTCACCCTTCATCAAGTCATGTGTGTGTCTGTTCACCCTTTATCACATGTCATGTGTGTGTCTGTTCACCCTTTATCACAAGTCATATGTGTCTCTGTTCACCCTTTATCACAAGTCATATGTGTGTCTGTTCTGTTCACAACCCATTCATATGTCTGTTCACCCTGATCACAAGTGATGTGTGTGTGTGTCTGTTCCCCCTTCATAATAAGTCATACGTGTGTCTGTTCACCTTTATCACAAGTCATATGTGTGTCTCTGTTTACCTTTCATCACAAGTCATGTGTGTGTCTGTTCACCTTTCATCACAAGTCATGAGTGTGTCTCTTCACCC
>JADBJO010019235.1:30000-33662 GCA_016801955.1 Conus betulinus | reverse complement strand
GGGAGAGAGAGTCAAATAAGATGAGAGTTCAGGAGGCACATTAATAAGAATATACGAGCCGCGCGGCGCGCGTGCGCGAGCAACCGCTGTTCTTTCGCGGCGCGCATCCGCGCGTACTCATAACAAGACATGCTTACTAAACAAAATAACATACATGTGCATTTCAAGTACAAAAAACACTTTCTAAATAGTCAGGTTCATACATAAGGCAAAGAGGGGTTTGGTGGTGGATTGGTGGTGGATTTATGGTGGAGTATGCAAGTATTGGCACATAAGATGGTTGAAGTAATGGTGTTTGAAGGTTGATATGCATTGGTGTTGTTTGGTTGATTCAGGGAGCGAGTTCCATTGACAGGAACCTGAATATGTTAAACTGGATTGGAATAAGTCAATTCTAGGAACAGGGACATGAAATTTGGGTAGAGTCCTTGAGGAATTAATTGAGAATCTGTGAACTAATGTTGAGGGTGCCTTCCCAGAACACACAATCTTGTTTGCATTATGATCCTTTGTTGTATTCTAATCTCACACTTAAGGGGAGAACTTGAATCTTTTTATAGTCCGAGTCCAGAAGACTACTACTTTTTAGAAGGACTAATTTGAGTGCTCGCTTGTGTAGGTTTAACAATGGTTTGAGGGTGTTTAGCGCTAGCACAGTCCCATAGAGTAGATCCATAGTCTATGTATGATTGAATATGAGACTGGAAAAAGAGCTTGCGTGAATGCAGGTCGAGGAAGCGTTTGATTTTAGAGAGAGAAGAGAGAGAGAGAGAGAGAGAGAGAGAGGAGAGAGGAGAGAGAGGGGGAAAGAGAGACGAGAGAGCGAGAGGGAGAGGAGAGAGAGGGGGGGGGGGGACGGAGGAAGGGAGGGAGACAGAGTATGTATGAATGAAGAATGAATGAATGAATGAATGAATGATGATGGGTTATTGTGGTAAGCTTTACAAAGCCCATCTCACAAATGTCAGGAAAACGAAGGGGATGGGGGACTGTACATGCAACAAGGATTAGAAATGAATGTCAACCGATACATGACAAACAGTACATCGCGATGTAGATTCCACATCACGGAAACTGTTAGACCATAGAATACAATCAGAAACACTGGTAACTGTCAAACGTTTTTTTTTACCGGAGGTTGTTAACAGTTACAGCGGAGCAACAGTCACGACGGGCATCGTCAACATTTCAGTTTTGATCCCCTTTTGCTGCTTGTGGTGCTTACCCTTCAGTTCTTGTTTCGCTTCACACAGATCGTCACCCATGTTCTTTGTCATTTCTTCTAAGTACGTCGGTATGCCTCTGACAGTGATGTCCGTATGGGGTTGTCTGTGCTTTAACACTGGTGGTAGCTGCATAATCACTGGTACTGTCTGTACCACACGAAATCTGCGGCTTCAACAATGCTTCAATTTCTACTGTTGCGTAGCACTAGATACAGATGAGTCACCCACCCCCAAAACATTCACAAAATGCACCAGAGTGATCAACATCATCTTGATGAACACACCCACGTTTCAACCCCGGTGTCAGATGGCAGGCCTAAGCTGGGAGTTTACTGTCACTGTCTCACTGTCTGTGTCGCACGGGATCGCGAACCCATTGCAGGGCAGAAGTACAGCGTAAGGGGGCTGGTGTGGATTCTGGAAAGTGTCCGCACAGGAGACGCCATTGTTGTTGTCAGTTCTGTCGGCATTGTATATCAA
Source organism: Conus betulinus (assembly GCA_016801955.1). Lineage (NCBI taxonomy): Eukaryota > Metazoa > Mollusca > Gastropoda > Neogastropoda > Conidae > Conus > Conus betulinus. The sequence continues at coordinate 31,956 of JADBJO010019235.1, read as the reverse complement.
AACTAGGTGGAATCGGTAGGAACAGCCCGGACGGGGATGATGAACATTCACTTGTCTTTTGCTTCCGGCGTTCCTCAGCCCTTCTGTCCCCTGTTGACCTGTGACGCACACTCTTTTCTAAAATCAGCACTGTGAGCCGAAGGTTCCGTTACAGGGGGATGGTCGGACATTGTTGTCAATGTAAGAATAGCAACAGTCTGATTATCCCTGCCTTTCAATTTTGAACGACGGTAATGCCATATTCGCACAGCGCCACGTTCACCATACTCTCCCAAATTCGATGGAAGACCTTCCACGGGCATTTCGCACTCAGTCTTGCCAAATTCCAGCAAAATATAACCAACAGTGAAAAGTTTGTCTTGCTGGCAACCAGAGAAAGGGAATTACAAGAGAGAGAGAGAGAGAGAGAGAGAGAGAGAGGGGAGAGAGAGAGAGAGAGAGAGAGAGAGAGAGAGGAGAGAGAGAGAGAGAGAGGGGGTGGAGGGGGGTTATTGTGATTAGGCTCAATCTGCTCATACCAAAAGGAGGCAGGCGCTAGTATACTCCCAAAGACGACACAAATTAAGACAGCATGGTCATGTTACTACCATGCTATGCGACCTCCTACGCGGAAGCCTATGGCAACGCCACTGGGACAACAGTCGGGCTTCTCCATCGTGAGACTGTGGAACACTGGTTCCGCCCGTTCCAACCACCTGAACGATCTCTGACATCTTACAGGCAAACAGCGCATCCAACCGAAGCACTTTGATGTATGTATAGAAACAGTCTACCATCAATGAAAGTGGGTGTTTCATCGTTCTACATGTAAATAGGCAACATCAAAAATATACATACGAACAATCAAGCAAGCAAGCAAACAAACCCACCTAGCCTGTGTATGATGTTGTTTCGTGGTACAGAGCGAGAAGATGGAGCGAAAATTTACAAAGAACTTGCAGACAAACAACTCCTATATAGCGTAGTGTACTCTCCTACATCGTCATACAATAGCTCACATTCGCTCCTTCGACGTAATCTACAGGACAAGACAAGACGGGATCATGAGACCAAATTAGAAGAGACCTTTCTCATGGTGTCTTTGTGATCAATCTTGTTCAGCTGTATTCCAGTAAAAGGTTCAGCAGTGGAGAGACCTAGTAAGGACGTAGCCCAACACTTACGGACATAATGCAGCGTTTCATAGGGTTGGTTTATGAAAAGGATACCATTCTTTTATGTCGTATACTGTTTCATAGCAAGCAATACTAACGCTACATCAGCATATAAAACAATGCAAATTGATAGCTGATGGTTTCAGTAGTCGACAGTTTTTTTGTTTGTTTCTTTTCTTTCTTTCTTTTCTTTATTAAGTATCATATCATTTTCGTCCTCCAACTTTTTCCCCCTTTATAAACTGTCTAACTTTCTTCTTCTTTTTTTTTTTTTTTTTTTTTTTTCTTAAAGGTAGGCCTTTATCCTTCTTCCTTTTCCTCCCATTTTTTACTTCCTTTTTTCTCTGGCAAGTTATCATACCTCTCGTGCACCATGCAAGTCTGCACTCACGGGACATTCTTTGGTGGAAAATTCAGTGTTTTGGTGTTTTATACAAAGTGCCAGGGTTTATTTAATTTCAATTGTTTGTTGTAGTGACACATTCTCTCTGTGTATGCGAAAAATAATAGAAGGAAGAACGAAAAGACAGAAAAAGAAAAGAACGGCAGGTAAAAAGAGCGAGAGAATGAAAAAAAAAAAACCGAGCAAGATACAGAAAAAAAAAACAAGGAGGAAGGAAAGTAGAAAGAATAATACACACAGAAGCAAATGTAATGTAACTTCGTCAATGGTAGACATTAAATCCTAAGCCATTACGGTGCCATTGTTCGAAGAGTAAAATACGCATCCTTTTCTAATGTGTTGATTTTAAACATGAACTGGTAATTCCAGTTACTATTAGAGTGTGACCGAATAACTTAA
>JADBJO010019235.1:22500-25000 GCA_016801955.1 Conus betulinus | reverse complement strand
GAATACTACAGATGTAATATATCACAGTAACGAATACTGCAACTCAACATAGCACAGTTGAATATACCGCAGTGTGAAATGTTACAAAAACCATGAACAGAAAATCAGTTCTTGCTAGGGATGACCACGCAGTATGATGCAGCAGAGAGACACGGGAACAGAATAGGATACGATGCAATGCAAACCACTGCTGTAGTGGGTACCGAAAAGCAGTCCGTAGTGACGAGGTTCCTAATAAGAGCCACTCTCTGCCATTTGTCCACTCTCTGACATCTGCAAAGAGGTGGCTCAGAGCATAAAACCTCGGAGACTACTTTTCCACAAAGTGCCTACATTTTCTACGTGACGTAAGGGCCGAATGGAATGTTCACATTCTTTGATGGCTACATTGAATCCCGAGAAATCTGCTTCTTTCTGTTGTTTCTTGAGGGTGCATTCAACAATTGTGGATCCAATGTTCGGGTTCTTGATTTCCATGGATCAGGCAGCCTGAAATGGCAGATTTTGGTGGGGGAAAGAAAAAAAAAAACAGAAAAAAAAGGGGGGAAAAAATGAAGGAAAGAAAGAAAGAAAAAAAAAAAAAGGTAGAAAGGAAGGACGATAGAAAAAAAGAAACAAACAAAGGAAGGGAAGGAAAGAAAAAAAAAAAAAGAAAAAGGAAAAAAAAGGAAAAAAAAGAAAGAAAGAAAGAAAAAAAAAAAAAGAAAGAAGAAAGAAAGAAACGAAGAGAGGAGAATATAGGAGAAGGAGGAGAAGGAAAGAGGAGGAGGAGGAGGAGGAAGAAGAAAGAAGAAGAAGAAGAAGAAGAAAACAATAACAGCAGCAGCAGCAGCAGCAACAACAACAAAAAGCAGTAACACACACAAAAAAAAAACGGAAATTAACTGTATTTCATCCAGTAAGAATTTTAGAAAAATCAAAATTCAGATCACGCCTTGCTTGTAGATGTGTCCGGTACAGGGTATACAGGCAAACTTGGAACATCCTTTTTAGGGGATGTTTCCTTGTTTACTCTGTGTGTTCTGTGCTGTCATATCTGCCAGGCGATCCGGTGTTGTAAGCAGTATCCATTGGGAGTTAAGGGCGTGTGTTTGTTTACTTGTGGGACCAAGAGTTGCTCTATTTGTTTGTTGTCTATTGTTTACAATCCCCTGCCTATTTTCATATTTAGTTTCGTTTCAATCAAATCGAGGTTGTTTTACTTCTGTTCGTCCATGACTTGTCTGACTATATTCAAATTTTAAAAGGCTGTGCAAGTCTTGAATAAATGTTCATTTATATTTGTTTATTTCTCCATGCGATTCGATGTCGCAAGCAGCGTTCCTTTGGAGTTATGGGCGTGTATTGTTTTCGTGTGGGAGTAAGAGTTACCCGACTTGTTTGCTGTTCACGTTTGTGTTGCCCAAAGGTGAATTTCTGAGAATGTGCTTACGTTAATTATGTGGCCAATCATCAATGTTCTGAATCACCCGTTTATTAACATATTCCAAGGGCACTGTAATTAAAAAGCTATCAAAGTGCATTTACACAGCCTTAGCTGTGTGGTAAATTTGCATCGGTACTAAAAAGTCAGCTCTTGATTTGCTAAGGATGGTATGAGATCGACGATTTGTGCAAGATCATTTGTACTTATTCTACCATGTCATTGTCCCTGTTTAAAGCACTAGAGGCCTCTGTTCAAAACTATTTGAAGATGTGAGTTGTGAGCTCTGTATTGAAATACAAATTGTTTTCATAATGATGTGAGCACTGGGGGTTAGCGTGGCTGATGCCTCGTCTCACGTTTCACTTCACAGACATTACTTCCATGCCGCTCAGTTTCTCATACAGAACCATTCCCTGAATAGGGCTGTCCCAGCCCAACCACAACAGTCCACAAAGAACACTCAATGAAAGTCGCCGTGCGACAACCCACCAACTGAGACACTGCACAGTAATAGTGCGATTCTGATGGTTTTCAGCGATGTGTGTCTTGACCAAACACATAGGACACCAACTGCCGAGTCCCCTTCGCCAACTCCTCCCCGCGTCTGCTTAGGACAATATTTCAGCTGCCATGATTAATAATCCATCACCGGAGAACGCCATCACGCTCGTCCAACGACAGTCAATGCTGATGAACTGATACGCACTCACCGTTGGGCAAGAACGTCAAGAGGACATTAAAGGTGAAGTCACCAAGAGGACAAGATATGAGAGTCATGGGAATTAGACAATAAAATACAATTTCATTTTATGACCAAAAGTAAGTGAAAGACAGACAACGTTTAGGGTTGATTCGTGTCAGAGTCATGAGGAGTTAGCAAATTCGTGGAGAGAATTGTCGAATGAACGTAACGGCGCCGTCTGGAAGAAGACTCTCACCCTAATTGGCTTTGCGACTGAGTAAATGTGTTGTCAACAGGGAGATGTTCAGTAACAGGGCGTCTTGCTTTATAGTGGGTCAGAACAGACACACCGCTGAAGTGACACGTCAACTGTGCAGTTCCTCCTCTGGTGG
>JADBJO010019235.1:12500-20000 GCA_016801955.1 Conus betulinus | reverse complement strand
ACGGACTCGACGACTTTTGACAACAGTTTAGACGCTGAGACTTTTGCTACATCTGTACTGAACAACAGCAGTGTGATCTCTGCTACATCTGTACTGAACACCAGCAGTGTGAGCTCTGTACCTGAGGGATGTGTGACGACACAGTTCTTCCAGTTTATTCCCTGGGACAACGAGGACAACATTGTTCCCAAAGAAGTGGACAACATTTTTTAATCTGGTGTTCACGGGAATATGTCTGCCACTATTGTTCATCGTTTCCTTCTCTACCAACATTATAAACATGATAGTCTTCTACAAACATGGTTTTTAGAGGAAAGGATCAATGCTTGTCTCTTTACGCTGTCTCTTGTTGACCTGCTGAGCGTATTTGTGGCTTTTGCCTATGGCAGTGATGTGATGTATATGTTCATCATTGGACAAGCAGGTAGTTTAGGACCTTCTTCTCGCTTTATCATCCGAAATTTCTTGATCGGTTTACACGGCTTCTCGATGTCCTCCCAAATGGTCTACAGTGTGATAGCGTTGGAAAGATGCCTGTGTGTCACTCGGCCTCTTCTGGTGAAAGATTTCATGTCAACCAAGACCACTGTTGTGATGCTGTGGACGATTGTGTTGATCGTCACTGGCATTACCATGTTCGTGGCTGGGGTCCAATACAGCGTATTGTGCGTGTTTGATCCTAAAGACAACAGTCTGACTTACATCAGTTATCCATCAGAACATTATTTTCGCCACAAGTTCGTGTTTGATGTTATACTCAGCGTGGTCCATGGTGGGATCCTGCCGAGCTTTTCTTTCACCAGTGTCACTGTGTGCACAGTGCTCACAGCCATTAAACTGAGGGAACTGACTCACTGGAGGGAGAAAGTGTCGTCTGCTTCCAGCTCCGTGAGTTCGCGAGATTTAGCGATAAGCCGAGTCATCGTTGGAACGTCTATTTTGTTTCTGGCCTCCTTGGTGCCGTCCGTTGTGATGTACACGTGTTTAATGATCGTTCCTGATCTGGGAGTGGGAGGACGGTATGACAATTTGGCCTGGGTCATCAGAAGGTTTTTCCAGTTGGGAACAGCTGTTAACAGCACTTTCAATTTCTTTGTGTATTATGGCTTTGGCAGCAAATTTAGAGAAACAGTTCGTCTTATTTCGTGTTAGCCTGATCAACACATACAAAAAAAAAGTAGCCTGCAATGGAACATTAGAAGACAAATATATGAAGCCTTGAATGTGTCTGTTTGAAATGATAATGCTTGATATAATGCCGTAATATTGCTTGATATCAATGAATATGACAACAAATTCAGATGTTATCAAACTAATTTTTAAGCCTAGCGTTGTTTTACGATGGATCTAACCACGCATCAAACGCACCAAATCGTGACTAATGATAAAGGGAAGCGTTTGAGTGGTATGCAGCCGGAATACTGCTGTTTATAGTGTTTGCTGAAACACTGTGAGTTACATATGCAACGGGTAAGACTGATTTTGATAAAAGCAAAAAGAAAAAATGAAATGATTTGATAAAAGCAAAAAGAAAAATGAAAGCAATTGGCTTGATGAGGGGGGGGGGGGGGGGGGGGGGGGGGGGGGGGGGGGGGGGGGGGGGGGGGGGGGGGGGGGGGGGGGGGGGGGGGGGGGGGGGGGGGGGGGGGGGGGGGGGGGGGCGGGGGGGGGGGGGGGGGGGGGAGAAAAAATATAAATCATGAAACATGTCAACCGGAAAAAAAATACTAACTGTTTCACAGTCCAGCCAGAGACAGTAGCTTCAGTTTAATTGTCTGCCCATCCCCCCTCCAAAAAAAAAGAAAAAAAAAAAAATAGGAAACTCAGCAAAGAGAAAATAATATTTTCTGAAGTAATGTTTGTTTTAGAATTCTAAACAGAAACGAACGTAACACAATCGAATATTCAGCGGACAGAGGAGAGTGTGTCTGCTTTTCGTCTGTTTGCAGATTTCAGCCATTATGCAAGTTTATTATTGAACAGCTTCCAAACCATTGGATCTAATTTGCTGAAATCAGCACCAACAGAAAAAAAAAAAAAATCAAACTCGTTTCTTCATCTAGTTCAGCTCTATTCTACTTCACTTTACGTGTATCATGTGACATTCTTCTCTCCCAGGTGAGGGTTCTTTTTATGACTGTATCATAATAATCTCCAGACTTTTGTAGACAGGTCGAGAAAACATTTGTTACTGGTGATTTATTCTCCACTTATCCAATAATTCTTGTTAACTTATCACGGTGGATCATTCCAAAAGCTGGTACTAGGATTGTTCAGCAGCGAGGATGATTTGCAATGTTTCCTCGAATTCAATTATGCGATTTCAGGGAACATGAACATTTGCTAATTAAACGATTTGGGTTATTCTTAGTGAGCAGATGGACGGACGGACGGACGGACACACACACACACACACACACACACACACACACACACACACACACACACACACACACACACACACTCACACACACACAGAGCATTTTTTCTTTCCAATTCTAAAGTACTTCCTGTTCTATAAGAACTGGGGAGTACCAAAAAGAAAAACCGTTATGGGTCGTTATAGCCGTTATAACGACTATAACGGTAAACTAAATCGTCGGGCATCATCTGAGACCCATAATGAACATACCTACAAATTTTCAGAAAGATCAGCGAAGTACTTTGTAAGACATTCCATAAAATAATCGTTAGGGGCCGTTATAGCCGTTAGTAACGGCTATAACGGTAAACTAAAACACAGGGTATCATCCGAGACCCATAATGAACATACCTACAAATTTTCAGAGATCCACAAAGTGCTTTCTGAGATATTCCATAAAGGAAAAAAAAAACGTTATGGGGCCGTTATAGCCGTTAGTTACAGCTAAACGGTTAACTGGAACATCGGGCATCATCCATAACCATAGTGAACACACCTGCTAATTTTCACAAAGAAGATCAGCCAAATACTTTCTGAGATATTCCATGAAGAATGAAAACCGTTACAGGCCGTTACAGCCGTTAGTAACGGCTATAACGGAAAACTAAAACGTCGGGCATTATTTGTGACCCATAATCTGCATACCTATAAATTTTCGGAAAGATCGGCCCAGTACTTTCTAAGATATTCCATAAAGAAGAAAAACCGTTACAGGCCCTTACAGACGTCAGTAATGGCTATAACGGTAAACAAAAACATTGGGCATTATATGTGAACCATAATGAATATACCTGCTAATTTTCACAAAGATCAGCCGTGTACCTTCTGGGATATTCCATAAAAGAAGAAAAAAAAAGCTGTTACAGGCTGTTACAGCCGTTAGTAACGGCTATAACGGGGTAAACTAAAACATCGGGCATCATCCGTGACCCATTATGAACATACCTGCTAATTTTCAAAAAAGATCGGTCAAACACTTTCTGAGATATTCCATACAGAACAAAAGCCTTACAGGCCGTTACAGCCGTTAGTAACGGCTATAACGGTAAAGTAAAACATCGGACATCATCCGTGACACATAATGAACATACCTGCAAATTTCACAAAGATCGACCACGTACTTTCTGAGATATTCCACGAAGAAGAGAAAAACCGTTACAGGCCGTTACAGCCGTTAGTAACGGCTATAAACGATTATTTGTGACCCATAATGAACATACGTACAACTTTTCAGAAAGATCCGTAATGGCTATAATGGTAAACTAAAACATCGGGCATCATCCGTGACCCATAGTGAACATATCTGCTAATTTTCACAAAGATCGGCCAAGTACCTTTTGAGATATTTCCCTGACGAAGAAAAACCGTTACAGGCCGTTACAGCCGTTAGTAACGGCTATAACGGTTTAAAATAACACATCGGGCATCATCTTTGGCCCACAATGAACATACCTACAAATTTTCGGAAAGATCTACCCAGTAGTTTTGTCTGGAACGAGTGGAACACATTTTGATCACTGATGGACACACACACACACACACACACACACACACACACACACACACACACACACACACACACACACAGAGAGAGAGAGAGGAGAGAGAGAGAGAGAGAGAGGAGAGACACAGAGGAGAGAGAGACAGACAGACAGACAGACAGACAGACAGAACGACAGACAGACAGACAGAGAGAGAGGGGGGGGGGGGAGAGAGAGAGAGAGAGAGAGAGAGAGAGAGAGAGAGAGAGAGAGAGAGAGAGAGAGAGAGAGAGAGAGAGAGAGGAGAGAGAGGAGAGAGAGAGAGAGAGAGAGCATTTTCTTCGTTCCCATTCTAAAGTACTCCCTGTTCTATAAGAACTGGGAGTACAATAAAAGCAAACATTAGTACCAGTAATAGTAGGTTGAAACGAACGGAGATGGTGAATGAATAAAAGTTAATAGTGCTACTGGAGCAGGGAGAAGGTGGTGAGGATAAATATTGTAATGCTAACGAAATTAACGGTAGGTGAGAAGTGATGGGAGTGATCAAAGAGTGAAAAAAAATTAACAGTAGTATTCCAGCAGAGGCGAGGTAGACGTGTGTGTGTGTGTGTGGGGGGGGGGGGGGGGGGGGGGTGGTGTAGGAAAGAGAGAAGGAAAAGTGAAGTGTGTGTGTGTGTGTGTGTGTGTGTGTGTGTGTGTGTGCGTGCGTGCGTGCGTGCGTGCGTGCGTGTGTGTGTGTGTGTGTGTGTGTGTGTGTGTGTGTGTGTGTGTGTGTGTGTGTGTGTGTGTTTCCGCATAGCTACAGACACCTATACACACATGTGCACAGGAAAGAGGGGAGAGGGAAGAGAAGCTGTTGTAGAGGAAACAGTATATGAAATTTAAAAAAAGAAGAAGAAGAAGAAGAAGAAGAAAAGGGAGGGGGACAAACTATATGAATAAACAATAGATTGATGTGACAAAGAGAGAGAGAGAGAGAGAGAGAGAGAGGAGAGAGAGAGAGAGAGAGAGAGAGAGAGAGAGAAAGAGAGAGAGAGAGAGCGAGAGAGAGAGAGAGAGAGAGAGAGGAGAGGGGGGAGAGAGGGGGGGGGGAGAAAACTGTAAGTTACGTGTGAGATAATTAATGTGAGTAATGGAGGTATGTGTGAGTGTTGGGGGAGGGTATTGTGGGCTGATATTGCAATGGTGGATAGATGCATACTACTTAAAGGTGTTGATGCTATGAGGGTGGAGGGAAACAAGGGGTGGGTTTACATACTAATTGGGGGGAGGGGGGATACTAACACCTACACACAATATTACTCTCTCTCTGTTTTTGTTTTTTTTTTTTTAATAAGCTATTGTATCTAAGTAGTACTACTATTAATTCTACAGTTAATGTTGGTATTGGGATTAGTGATAACATGATTTAATGATTATAAGTATAGTGGAAAAAAGATAGTGGCAGAAATAATAACGACAAGGACATGAGCATTGTTGTAACGATGTAATGATGGTGAAGAAGAAGACATCATTTTTCTCGGGCCGTGTTGTTTCTTGCGTTGTAGGGTTTTTGTAAAAGACAGACCTGTGGGATTGCGTGAAGAGTATTTACAGGGCACAAACCTCGGTTGTGGAAAGGTCAGGCTGGGGCAGATGTGTGACAGATGCCAGTGGTTCAATCCCTCGTGCCACATCTGTTCTTGTCCAGCTGGAACCATAGGTAGGGTAAATATGAAAGTTATAGGGAAGGTTCTGGGAGATTCCAGATCGAAATTGATTCAAAATTCTTGTTTTATTATCATGTTTTGACTTTTCCCTTCAAATGCAATTAAAGTTTACGAGAGCCTTAATGATGAAGACAGACAGTTAGATAGACAATTACATAGACAGACAGTCATATGTATAGATAGAAGGATTGTAGGTAGGTAGAACTGCTGCACGTGTAGTCCTCTTGTTCCGCATGTGAATGATAGTGTCGCCACCCCAGCCAGTTCTAATCTCATTGGTGGAGAAGGAAAATGGGACGTACACCAGTGACAGGTCATAGCAACGCCTCCCAGACACAGGATGCCGAATGACAGTGGAGCAAAACTCTGTCGTGACCATGCATTCGAGACAGCGAGGACACATGCCATGAAAAGCTCACGTCTGTTCCTGTTGTCATGAAGACTGCACCACCGTGTGTGATGAGGCAAGGTAGAATCGAAATGACGTCCTCTGAAGACGGTTTGCTGTTTGCATGTTTTCAGCCGGAAATTAAGGTGTATTTCAGCCAGTAAAAAAAAAAAGTATATTTCAGCCAGTTTTAAAACAAACAAACCAAAAACACCAACCTGCGTCAGCCATTAAAAAGAATAGTTCAACCAGTAAACAAAGTCTTTGCTGATTATCTACCCTGTTCAACAGGACAGGCTGTTTGAGTTTGTTATCCCTGGTAAGCTGTAAGAGTGGGCCGTTTATTAAGATTCATTATGTCAGTACTTTTATGCCTTTTATGCCCTTTTCGCTCGAGTTTTGTGTGTGAGTGCGTTTTTTTTTTTTTTTTTTTTTTTTCCGTCTCTCTATGGAGGGAGGTAGCACAGGTAGCTAAAGCATCTACTGAATTTGTAAGACGTATTTTCCGTACATTTTTTTTTCACGTACAAGGCGTGGTTTGGGGCGGGAGGATTTGTTTCCCTGAGGTGGAACGATGGGCCAAACAGTTACCAGTTCGTTGTATAGTTCGTCTGCAAGTTAGGACGCAGGATCCAAAACACTTCCGAGTTAGTCTCCCTTGTGTGTAATCTCTCCCTCCCTCCCTCCCTCTCTCTCTCTCTCTCTCTCTCTCTCTCTCTCTCTCTCTCTCTCTCTCTCTCTCTCTCTAAATCGATTTGAAAAAAAGTCTCCCTGTTGATCGTATTAGTTACTACGTCGATTATTTGTGCATTGTGAGTGGGCTCAAACAGTTACCAGCATTCCTGCAAGAAAATAATCGTTCTTAGAATAATTTCCGTTAGGCACCCTCCTAGATTTCCGTCAGGTCCACTCCACAACCGTTTGCCGGATCAGAAATCAGGCTTCATTCTTTGCTCAGGTTTGTCTGTTCTTTGTGTGCCAGATATCTTTCAGGCAAATTATCAATGACGATTTCTCCTGTCAAACTCTCTCTCTCTCTCTCTCTCTCTCTCTCTCTCTCTCTCTCTCTCTCTCTCACACACACACACACACACACACACACACACACACACACACACACACACATTCACACACTTGGCCATGAGTCTTTTGTATTTTGATCTGTAATGTTTCCTAACCAAGTATACCAAACTAAATAAAACTAATCCAGCCCCAACCATATTCCAGCCCTTGCCGTAATGTTAAGCCTACTCACACGAGAAATTAACACTCTTAAACTTAAATTCATCCTATTTCTAAAACATTCCCATTTTTGTGTACGGCCTTAAACGAGGGCAATAAACAACTTTAGTCGAAAACCTGAAAATATGATATGACGGGAAAACCCTAATAAACAAGCAAACAAAGAAGCGAACAGAGCAAAACAGAGAACCGCTGTGTTACCAGTAGAATCATGCCGTGTTGTGGAACAGTGCCAATGCAGCATCATGCGCGGCA
>JADBJO010019235.1:5000-7500 GCA_016801955.1 Conus betulinus | reverse complement strand
CTCATTTGGTAGACTGTACCTCTCTGTGTTGTTTAGTATGACATCGTTGTGATATCTGAAATGGCTGCTTTCCTAAATAGGATTAGAAACATGGCTACATGGCTATCTTACTGTAGATGTAGCCCCCTGTATGTCTACTGGGGAGGACCCAGGGCAATCCGTCGAGCCCCCTCCTCCCTCCTTAACTTATTTAGCCCTGAGGCGTGACTGATTGTGTTCAGAATATTACAGCTATCTAGATTAACAGAAGAGTATTTTAAACCGACGAATTTCACACAAAAAAAATAGATGCGACATATATTTTCAATTACGTAAGAACATGCTCTGATCATTGTATTTTAAATCTGTTCAGTCTCAAATTAGAGTGTCCTACTTCATCTTTAACTGCGCAAACGTCAAATTGTCATGAAAATACATGAAAACAAAAACATAAGCAAAACAAAACAAAAAAAAAATAAACCAACAACAAACAAAGAAACAAACAACGGGCAAGTTCCCAACATTGTAGTACAAATCTTTTCAACCTTAAATTAATGCATCCTACTCCTTCATGTGAAAAAATAAAAAAATCTCCATCTGCTGACGTTCATGACCTTTCGAATAGTGATATAGTGAGGGGAGCCATCCATGGGATAAGTACGGACACAGTCCCTGAATTGATCAGAGCTAGACGGAAAGCCCGATTACCAGCAGCTCTGTTGTTTGGTGGTGCTGGTCGGCAGAAGACTATAAAGGCGTTCCATCTGAAATCCTTTTGTTGAGAGAGAGACAGAGAGAGAGAGACAGAGACAGAGACAGAGAGAGAGAGAGAGAGCTTTTTGCGTTCGTGTGTATATAAGCTGCACACGATTTATTATGTTGTTTAGGTTGGGATTGCTCAATCAAACCTGACCAGATTTTTATTCATCCGGCCAAATGTTCTTCCACGTATCTTGGACTATCCTGTTAACTGCTCAACGCTTCCCGAGGGAGTGTTTCTTCCGAGTGAACGGGGTTTTCTTCCAGTCTGGTCTGACAGCTCATTTGCTTCCATCGTGTGTATTTGGTTCGCCCGCGTTGTTAGAGTCTGATAAATACGGTGATGTCTGAAATTGTGGCGCACGCGCGCGCGCCTGTTTACACGTGTGTGTTGTGTGTGTGTGTGTGTGTGTGTGTGTGTGTGTGTGTGTGTGTGTGTGTGTGTGTGTGTGTGTGGTGTGTTTGTATGTACACGAGCGCGCTTGCCTGCCCCCCCCCCCCCACTCCTCCTCTCTCTCTCTCTCTCTCTCTCTCTCTCTCTCTCTCTCTCTCTCTCTCTCTCTCTCTCTCTCTCTCTCTCTCTGTCGGTCTGTATTCCTCCTCGCTGTCTTTGACTGTTAATTTTTCTTTTAATGTTAATTGTGCCTGTCACGTTTTTTCCCCATATATATCACTCCAATTGTGTTGTGTTCACGTGTGTTTGGAGATGTAAAGAATTCTACAGGAGTGGTTCATACAGTCAGGTAGATAGTGAGTAGAGACAGAAGGCCCATCTAACACCGAACTGAAGCACCAGGATCCAGTAAACATGCTTTCATTTATTTTCTTTTGCGCAATATAAAGTACCGTTAGTCGAGCCCATTTCTATGTTGACGCACTTAGACTACGTCCTAGCCTCGTAAATATAAACTTAAGGTCAACTAGAAATATGGAGTCACATTTACCTTGAAACAAGCAGAATGGCTCTGAGGCGCACGTGCATTACTGTTCAGATGCCAGGGGGGAAGAGAGAGCAGAAGTTCATATGATTAGTTTATGTAGCTTTTGCCCCGAGTCTGAATTCAATAACGTGGTGTGGGCACGGCATTGGCACTTACTGCTTCTGCAGTGAGAGAACGCCAGGCACTGGACATTATGAAGGTCTGATTCATTAGTGACATGCTCGGGAAGTGGGGGAGTGGGGGGGGGGGGGGGGGGGGGGGGAGATGTGAGGAGGAGTGGGGTGAGTTGGGGGTGAGAGGGGAGCGCGGGAGGCTAAGAATGGTCGCCCATCCTGCAGTCCATCGAGGGGGCCGTTGATGGTTTTATCATCCTCAAGCCTTCCTGACACTTGACCTCACGCTTTAGAACAAGGCGATCGCTGTAACTTAAGACTGACCATTGAAATCGCCCGTGTCCCTGTAATTGTGTGCGTGCGTGCGCGCGCGCGCGCGTGTGTGTGTATGTGTGTGTGTGTGTGTGGCTCCTATGTGTATCACTCTGTTATAATTACATGATTGTGTAATTGATTGATTTCTAATTTCTGATCTACCACATCCCATTTTTTCTCCTACAGTTCCTACCTTTTCCCCCTCCCTCGTATTTTCCTTTAAGTGAAAGTAACTACAATCGGTAACACATATGGTGAGCACGTACGTTTTTCTTTTCAATGTATTATTTGTCTGGCGATACCACAAAAGTGCATATATATATCCATTGAATTTTTAAAACGATACCTGCAATAGTAGCAGCAGGAACAGCGGCAGCAGGGGTATACCTAGTA
>JADBJO010019234.1:32500-33662 GCA_016801955.1 Conus betulinus | reverse complement strand
CTGGAAAGATGTTGGGAGAAATGATCTCATCCTCGGTGCCACTTCCCCATGCCAGCCTTCCCCATTCCCCAAGTGGCACTATCCCACTAACCAGCATAGGCCTGGCTGTCCCATTCACGGCTAGACGTGAGATCATCCCGTCGCAGGCCCACCACCACAGTCACCAGCGCCCTGGTAATGTCAAGGTGTCATGAAGCACCCCGCTAGAGGATACGCAGCATTGCAGTGTGTCTGCATCGCTTTGTTGGTGATATGTGGCGCTGTTCTACGCTTCAGAACACTCTTCGCGCAGAGTACTAGCTTCCCTCCCACTGAGACAGTGACTGACGGCTTTGCCGCTAACTCAGCATGAATAGTGTTCTTCTCCTAGGAGACGATCGCTGTGTGTAATCAATGACGGTCCCTGTGAATTAGTTGATAATGATGAATGTGTTGTGTTGTGTTGTGTTGTGGTGTGTGTGTGTGTGTGTGTGTGTGTGTGTGTGTGTGTGTGTGTGTTGTTGTTGTTGTTGTTGTTGTTGTTGTTGTTGTGTTGTTGTTGTTGTTATTGTTGTGTTATCAGCACAGTTTACCTGTTCAGATCGTATCATACATTAACAAATCATACGATATATTACAGACCGTACCATGCCATGAAGCACTGTGCCCATAATAATGCATAGCATGCCACACATACCACACCATACCACACCATTCCACACCATACCACACCATTCCACACCATACCACACCATACCACACCATTCCACACCATACCATACTACCCATACCACTCCATTCCACACCATTCCACACCATACCACACCATACCACACCATTCCACACCAGACCACACCATACCACACCATTCCACACTATACCACACCATACCACACCATACCACACCATTCCACACCATACCATGCCAAAACCATGCTATGCTGAACCATGCCATACCATTCCACACCATACCACACCATGTCATGCCAAACCATAGTATGCTGAACCATTCCACACCATTCACACCGTACCATGCCAAACAATACTATGCTTAACTATGCTATACCATTCCACCATAACACACGACAAATCATGCTATTTCACATTATATCATAGTATGCTACATCATACCTTGCAATACACGTCACAGCATACTACGCCATGTAATATTCTAATCCATATC
>JADBJO010019234.1:0-7500 GCA_016801955.1 Conus betulinus | reverse complement strand
AGAGGAGAGAGAGAGAGCTATAGAGAGAGAGATAGCGACCAGACAGACAGACGCACTACCACGACAGTCAGGCAGAGAGAGGCACATCGAGACATGACAAGAGCTCCTTACAAGAACAAGAAAAAATTCTTTTTATTTTACTGCAGCATATTAGATGCAATGACGGCGCTTTTTCTCCAATCCGTCCTGCTCCCTGAGTAAGAACTACAACATCTAGTGTAACTGAAAATAATGTAAGAGAGCCACAGAGAGATAGTCGAGAGTCGAGAGAGATCGAGAGAGAGTAGAGAGAGAGAGAGAGAGAGAGAGAGATGTAAGACACACACTCAGTGCTCACACACAGCCCACACACACACACACATATCCGACACGACACACACACACACACACACCACACACACCCAACACACACATATCACGCCCACGACACACACGCACGCACGCATGCACACACACCACTCCACCACACACACCACACACACACACACACCACTGCTCCCTCTTCCTCTTCTACATACTACACATCACGCGCGCGCGCACCGCGCGCGCACGGCTAATGCATGCACTCTCCTCCATCCCACCGCACACCCAATCACACACACCCACACACACGCACTCACAAGCTCTCCACACACACCACACCACAGCACAATTGTCTCCTACTACACATTCCACGTCGCATATGAGCAGCACACATATTAACAAGAATACCACCACAAACCACACACACCAGACCCCACGCCACACAAGATGCCCACCACATCACACACACCAGCTTGGCATAGCGATGCGATGCCTGCACACAATACGACCAACACACCCCCAACACCACATTCTACACCACCCATGGCCACAGAGCCCAGCTACACACCACAACACACAACCACCACCGCTCGCATCTGACACAAGGTATGACGCACCCACTGCGCGCACCTTTCTCACTGTGCTCTGCACGCGTTCCCTTACACAACATGCACGCCGCACGCATGGACACCACCACCTGCTACACCATAATCATCCTCCATTAACACCTGATTCTTCATATAGTTTGGCACTTACGTCCAGTTCGCAGCTAGTTACCTTCAGACTCGCTCTGTTCTAGTTCTTTATCCTAATCTGTCTTCTCCGACTATGGGTTCCCAATCTTCGCGCTTCCATTAATTCTTACATTCTCATGACAGTTCATCATCCACGCGTCTGGCACACACACACCACACCAACACTACCACACACCTGCACAACACCCACAGCCACGTCTCACCACACACACACGGCGTGCGCGCGCGTCGCCGTGCCCGCGCTGCGCGCAAGAGAGAGAGAGTCAGTCTCGAAACTCGCTGGCTGAGAGAGAGAGAGAGACAGAGACAGAGACAGAGACAGAGACAAACATGCCAGACAATCAGACCACTTGCACAAACCGCAGCAAGAGAGAGAGTAGGAGTCGAGAGGGCAGAGAAGCCTAGAGAGAGACGTCCGACATAGACGAGTAGAGAGAGCAGAGAGAGACGTTGTTAAGACAGACATCAAACAGCACAACATGAAATCCCCACACACACCACACCCCCCACACACCACATCACACCCACACACACACCACACACAGCCACACAACCCTCCCTTCCTCACGTCCTGTCAACTCACGATCACACGCGCACACCCACATGCTCACACACAGTACACACACACACACACATCCACACACACACACACCACCACACACTATTGTAGTTACAAAATCAAAACTTTCTGGAATCAACAAAGGCAACATATAGTTTAGCCCTTTTGCTGAAATAGATACAAACTATTTTACGCTAAGACATGTAATATGATATATGATCGATTTCGTTGTATTTAGATCAAACCCTGGTTTGTTTTTTTCTATTATGTTGTCCCTCTTTTTCTGTCCAAGCAATGGATCTTTTATAAAGAATGTGAGCACAGACCTGGGTCTCTCTATCTGTCTTTTCTATCTGTATCTCTGTCAGTCTCGCCGGCTGTCTTCCTGTTCGTCCGTCTACCAAGGGCAACGCTCCAGGTTAATTATCCGTCATTATCGGCGCGTCGAAATATGGGAAACGTGATATCTGGGAAGGCTCCCCTATATCACACAGAGTTTTTTGGGAACGCGTTCCCAAAATTTACTGTGATATCTGGGAAGGCCCGTGAATATCTCCGGAACGTGGCGTTAAGAGCTCAGAAGGGCAGAAAGAAGACGAAAAAAGAATGGATTTTCGAAGATAAGGTAGGAAACAATTTATTTAGGTTCATTGAGATCTTGTGGTCTTCTTGTCATTTTCCTTTTTTGTGCACGCATTCCCCAGATTTACCGTGATATATGGGAACGTGTTTCCCAGATTCCACGATTGGAAGTTCAGGAAATCTGAGAATGGGAACGCGTTCCCAGATATCACGGCTCCCAGATATATACGACACCGGATTGCAAATTTCTTGTGAAGAGGAACTGCTATGCATCGGGAAACATTCCTTATACTGTTTCAAAACAACGAGTTAACAGAGTTACCATAAAACCTGTCACAACTGAACTGGTACCTTGGAATATTTCAGCCACACCATTCACTTTATCGGCTCCAGCGCTTTGGTCACATTATTTCCATTGTGCTTGCTTGTTTAACTCATCTCTTGCTATCTCATCATAAATTACAGCTCGTCTGTGCAATCCATCTTCGTTGTCCCTTATATGTCAGGCTTTCAGGGATGCCTTTCAAACCACTGAGTATTTCAAAGATTGTCATATAATTGCGTTGAGCTTCTTTTGCGTTGTGACTGACAAGTGTTGTACTAACAGATCTAAACGGTTGACCAGACTACCAAAGAGTCGTGGGCAATAGGTTCTCATTTATCGTTTTCATCATCAGAGCTTTTTTTTAATTATTGTTACCCATTTTTTCCCTTGACATATGTTCCTTTCTTTCTTCAATTCTTGAGATTAAACCATTTGATGTCCTGTCAAGCATATTTAGACCATTGATTTCTTTTTCGCATCCACTGTTAAACCTGTCACTCACTTTTCTAATACTTTTCCCCCACAGAGTTTCACCACGAACCAGCAGCACTTCCATACAGCATTCACAGAAAACTCTAATTGTGTATCAGCATCAACGTTAGGGAATGATTTCATAGCTTTATCAGTACGCTGCTAAACCTCATCCAACCAAAGATTCGCCAAACTTATTTAGAGATAAATCTTTAGAATGGCTCACAAAAGCATTGTTCTATATTGTAGGGAGACAGTGGTGTGTGTGGGTGTGTGTGTGTGTGAGAGAGAGAGAGAGAGAGAGAGAGAGAAGAGAGAGAGAGACAGACAGAGAGACAGTCAGACAGACACACAGACAGACAGAGAGAGGGAGACAGAGACAGACACAGACAGAGGGTAATGCGTTTGGAAAACCCCTCCCTACATTCTCTCTCTCTCTCTCTCTCTCTCTCTCTCTCCATTTGCCGTTCGTGCTGACTGTCTCTCAGGACACAGGGCGGCGCAAAATTCAATGGTGAGAGTTGTCGGATCCAACACACTAGTTTCTGGTTCACACTGCAGTCTCCTGAGACCTCTACAATGGACAGGATGACTGAACATCAGCATCTGTTTCATTTGGTTTGAGAGAGAGAGAGAGAGAGAGAGAGAGAGAGAGAGAGAACTCTCGGAACTCGGACATCTATACATGCCCCTTATGAAGGGGTGTGTGTTAGCAATATATAAGCAAACGTAATACAGACAAAAGAAGAATATGAAGAGTGAAATTTTCTATAAAAAAAAAAAGCCACTGATCAATACAGAAAGGAAATAAACCACACACCCACACACACACACACATATATATATATATATATATTAAATTATAAACAAAGCTTGCTCTTATGTCTCAGATTGGTAGAAATAGGGGTGGTGTAAGTACCTTCATATCTGCAGTGGTAGATGATTCTGCCTACTGACAATATGTTGTGCTTGAGTGGGTCAAATGGGGAATATATAAATGCTTCTCAAAATGAACCTTCAGCAAGCTTATAGTCTCCAAAGAGGGAAGACCATCTCCAATGGGGAGAAAGCTCACCTAACATATAACTCCTGGTCAGATACCGTATTTCGAAACCTGATTGTTTCTCCTCAGTGACCGCGGAAAGTGGTAATTGACTCCTCTGCCTTTTCGGTTTTTAGAAGAATCTATACCAGAAAAAGGCTGGTGTGCAATACCATAGTATGTTTGTTGAGTTTTCAAAAAACCACAACTAAGTTGCCACCTAAGAAGCAAAAAAAAAATCGGGAAAGCTCAAACAAGCTACATTTTCTTTCATCCCGTGAAAAGTAGAAAATATAAAACAGATACGGCTTACCACCCCCCTATTTCTACAATCTGAGACATAAGAGCAAGCTTTTGTTTATAATTCAATATTTCTTGCAGTCATGCAACACCTAGCTGCTCTGTAAGTTGCTGGAACGGTGCTCGGTACTGGGTATTGTCGGGGTGGGTTTCTGTTTGTCGGGTGGGTTTGTTGTGCTCGTTTTGGTTTTTTTTTTTTTTTTTTTTTTTTTGCTTCTTTAAACAAAAATAGGATGGTAAAAGGAATTTTTAAATCGACAGACTCTGTTTCGAGCGCGGGCTCTCCTCATGATGGTGTTGGTGTCGGCTATACTGCTGCGGTTCTGTTAGAGGGCCCGGATGTCAACTGTTTGCATGTGCGGGATTGGACTGCGCAACGTTGTTTTTGAATACTCTTTCCGTTTGTTTACAATCAGGTTGTTTCAGTTCAGGTGCGTTTGCGACAACGATTTTCCATTTTGGCCTGCAGTTGTTTACCCTATTTCATACTTTTATTAGTATTTAGGGTTGCTAAGTAATGGTTTTCCTTATTATTAACCACTTTTGTTTTTCTGTTGAACATAGGGGTTGCATTCTTTTTGAAATGTTGTTGTATGGTGAGTGCCCCTTTTTAATATGATTTTCCAGGATTTATTGTATAGTTTTCAGTTTTTGTTCCTTTGAGTCTCCAAATATAGTTCGCTTCCAGGTTCTGTTTGGGTTGTTTTGTTACTTTTTTTCCCCTGTTTGAATGACTATGTTTTTGGTTTGCTTGCGTAATCTGGTTTTGAAGTGATTTTCAGTGATCCCTATGTTATGTTTCTTTTTTTCATTTTCTGATGTCACAGTGGCTTGGTATGTATACAATGTTGTTTATAGAGTCAGTTGTTGCTTAAGGGACACTGGTTTTCTGTTTGCCTTTAAGTACACTGTCTCTTTTTTACAGGCAGATTTCCTTGTCTTCAACCCTTCTTTGGCTGTGTTGGCTTTTCATTTTGTTGGATGAATCAATTATATTTTTAAGGTTAGGCATGCATGAATATGATAGTTTGATGGTGTTCTTTTGAATATTTTGGACAATTTGTGTTCTTTTGGAAGGATGCTGTCAATATTTTGAAGAATTCTTCCCTACGTTTGTTTTTTACCCAAACTCGTCCCATCAATATGGAGAGTGTTGTACCATGTGATTTTTTTTCTTTTCCCTCCCTGCTTTTTTTTGTTTTTTTTGTTCATGTTGTTATCCTGGGTTGTATTGTAAGTTTGTAGCTGTAAGCCACTTTTTTTGCAATGCCTCTTGTATTCTGTCTGCTCTGCGTTGTTGAATACTCTTTCAATTATGTGACAGATTAGAGTAACTCTCTTGTTTATGCCATTGGTATGTTTTTAGTATAGATGGTGGGTGGTTGCTTTAGATGTTTTACCTAATGGGTGTGTTCATTAGATTTTTCTTGTATGGTTTATATATGTGGTTTGTTGAGGTCAAGTTTAGGTCCTAAGTAGTTCACTACTTTTTTTGTTTGCTTCAATGGTTATTTTTAAGTTTTGGTTTTGGAAAAGTTGTGCATAGCTCGGTTCTTTTTTTCTTGTTTTCGATGGTCTCGTGGATTGTTGGTGTCTAGCCGCGGCCGTCATCGCCGTCGTCTCTGTACCAGGTCCGACTTTGCTTTCGATTTGTTTTGGGATGTTGTCTATAGCATCATGAACAGGTCCGACCAGTTCTCGCACATGTTTTCTCGGCAAAACCTTCCCGCATCGATCCTCTGGTCCACATCAATGTTGAGTTTTTGTATCGTTTTTCTTGATCCATGTTTTCATTTCTGCTTTAGAGTAAAGTTTTCCTTGGTGTGAAGATGATTTCCATTTCTGACCCTTTTATGTCTGTGTGTTTATTAGCAAATTTTTCAGAGCTTTAGTGAGTAGCTCTTCTCTATGCTGTGTAGAAGTCTACTATGTCGATGGATGAAGCTCTGATGTTCTCTTTCTTCTTCGTTTGTTAGTTTCGTGAACCACTGGATAATTTCTATCGTTCTTTTTCTCAGAGGTTGTATTCATGCTTTGATTTTCTGTTGATCCTTTTGTTATCTTTTTCCTAAGAAGATGTTCTCGACTTATTTTCGCCCAGTGCAGAGTTACATCGGTGGAGTAGTCGACGTTTGGGTGTTTGTGGAAATCTGGTGTTTACTGGCTT
Organism: Conus betulinus; assembly: GCA_016801955.1. Taxonomy (NCBI): domain Eukaryota; kingdom Metazoa; phylum Mollusca; class Gastropoda; order Neogastropoda; family Conidae; genus Conus; species Conus betulinus. The sequence continues at coordinate 996 of JADBJO010019234.1, read as the reverse complement.
TTAACGGGTTATTAAGTCCTTTCTTTTAGTGTGGTGTTGCCCCACCCTGCGTCACTATATCCTCTGTGGTGCTACCGCAGTTATTTTTCTTTTTTCCGGATGTTCAGACTCAGCTCCGCTCGAACAGAGCTGTCGATTTAAAACTTCTCTTTTAAACCATACTATTTTTTAACCATTATATATATATATCTTACATAATATACTATTATATATATATAGCCTCTTACATACATATCTATGGACCTATTCTTTCTCCTAAAGCTTAAAACCTTTTGCGCCAGTGCTCTTACTATTACACGACTTGACGACCTTGGTGACCTGCACTTGTTTTCCCCCATTTACTATAATTGCTAAGCAGCTATATTATGATAATTTAGTAAAATTGCTGTGAGACCTACGGAGGACAGAGAGGAGAGGACAGAGTCTAGAGACAGAAAGAGAGCGCGAGAGAGATAGCGACACAGAGAGAGAAAGCGGAGAGAAGAGAGGCGGGCAGTCAGACGGCAGGCATGCAGGCAGGCAGGCCATACACTGACAAACCACACGATGGTGCTTACGGACCTATAGACCAACGTCAGGCAGCAGACAGACGACACAGACACACGGACGGACATGACCATATTCAAGAGACATGTCAGGTTAGACTCGACAGACCGACAAGACTCAACCCGGAAAAGAGCAAGCTAAAGAAGAGGTAAGAGAATAGAGTTGTGCTTGGGGACACCCCCACCCCCACTTCCCTCACGGCCCCTCCTCTCTCTCCCTCTCCCCTTCCTCTCCTTCTCTCCATTCTTCCCCCTTTCAGGCCGAAAGACGTCCCCCTTACTTCCAATCCGCGTGGAACTGTGTGGATCCACATGCCAACTTTCGGGTCATCCTCTCCGGTCCCTCAGACATCGTACAAGCGCATGTGAGACTGACCATCCCAATGGCATTTTCTGTAGAAACAGAGAGAGAACGAGGGAGCATGCGCAAACAGCATGGGGAAGAGATGAG
>JADBJO010019233.1:27500-30000 GCA_016801955.1 Conus betulinus | reverse complement strand
TGTCAGCACAAAGCAAAGTCAAACGGACAGACATTGGGAAGAGAATGAGAGGAAAGGCCCGAGAGGGGGGGGGGGGGGGGGGGGGGGGGGAAGGTGTGAAGATGAGGGTCGGAAAATGACGTAAACTGATACTGCTAGGAAATGTGTGTGTGAGCGTGCGTGCGTGCGCGCGCGCGCGCGCGCACGTGTGTGTATTTGTATGTGTGTGTGTGTGTGTGTGTGTGTGTGTGTGTGTGTGTGTGTGAGAGAGGGGAGGGGAAGAGTGGGAAGATAGATGATTTGGGACCAGTCAGCTCATGACAGTGAAACCAAGACGCGTGGAGTCAAACACTCCTAAACACTTATAAACATTAACTGCAGGAATTCCAACAGCATCACAGAACCATCATTGCGTACAACAAAGGATCTTCCTTTCAAAATGCAATAGGTAGAGCAGCGAGGTCACAGCCACATGCTGGGAGTCCGATTCATGCCGAAATGAAAACTGGCACTTTCACATCCCATCTTAACAGAGTCGCTGTTCTGGTGATGTAGTGGATTGTAGTATAGGCCCACTTCCGCTTTTTTTTTTTTTTTTTTTTTTTCTGGGAACGCAATCTCTGTCAATCTGGCAGGGTGAATACCTGAATGTGCTGTTTACGTGAATGTTTGAGGCTGTGACTTCGCGCGCCGGGGTTATACAGAGTAGAGGCGCGTCCCCTGGTGGACTAGGGATCCCTCAAGCTTTGCGCTTGGGGAGTGCACTGGATAATACGGAAGAAGGTGCCACGAACCAACATAGCATAAGAGAAGGAACACTAGGTGTCCAAAACCTGCACTGTCTGGTGTACGTTAACCTTGTACTAACAGGGTAACCAGACAGCCATGAGCTGCTCTGAAGTGGGAATGTGTCGGCTGAGGCCAGCGGGCAGACCTCCTGCGGAGTCACAAGCACAGGAGAAGGCCAGACACTACGCATCTCACCCAAAGATGGCCATGCAGACTGATAGTCGACAGTATGGTGCTCGTCCTGTGGTTCTCCAGGCGGTGACAGCGCCGGGCCTCCAGCTTCAAAGGGGCCCAACCACATGCAGCGACTGGAGAAGCGATACGGACTGTTGAAGTCCAGGAGAAGCTGTGGGGGGGCTGGTGGGGTCACTGTGGCGGACTGCGGACTGCGGACTGCTGACTTCGCCTTACTAAGCGGATTGAGGATCTTCTTCTGCGTACGCAGGCTGATACTCCTGCGGACACTCCCTGTATGGACAGGCAAGTATTAATCCCATCTACCCTACAAAGGGAGTGGAGTTTTGTGTGCATGACCTTTTTTTTCCCGCCATTCAGGCAGCCATACTCCATCTTCGGGGAAGGTGCATGCTATGTGTAACGTGCCATCCATACCAACGGCCAAAACTGGCCCTCCCTCCGAGAGTTGGTGATGGGATACGTGTGTGCAAGATGTTATGCGTGCCTTCACACACGGAACCTCGGTTTATAGTCTCATTCTAAGAACTGTATGGGAAATGGAGTCAAAACTAATTTTAACTTCGAGGGAAAAATCCCCCTGTACCGAAACGGCCCGGCGGAGATTCGAACCCGCAACCTTGGATTACGAGTCCTGCGCTCTACCAACTAAGCTATTCCGGCCCCCCGGATTGAGGATCTAGCATGGCTAGGGACGCGAAAGAAAGAAGGAAGAAAAAAACTGTGGCTGTGTCGACACATTTTACAAGAATGTGCATGTGATGTAATGTTTCATATTTCTGTATTCGTAGCAGGCTAGTAATCATCACGCTCTGTGGGCATAACACGAAGACACAGAATGTCCAAGGAGCACGTTTCTCAAAAGCCCAGTGAGTAAGCTTGGCTTCGTCACATAGAAGTGTTCAGTTGTTCGTTTCTTGTATCAGTTATTAGCAAGACACTTATTTTGTAAATTAGCCTCATTCACTTTCTTTTTATATGTCTCAGTCTGTCTTTCAGCATAAGTATGGTCCCCAAAGGATTGGGACACCTCCTGCTTCATCGTGGAATTGCACTAAGAGAGGCGTTTAGGAGACTGTGAAGCAGTCCCTCTGTAACCCCATCATTTTTCTTTCATTTTCATGTATATTAGAAGAGAAATAGCCTCCAGTGTTGCATTCTAAGGAGAGGAAAATACGAAAGAGAAAGACAGTGTGAGGCAAAGAAAAACTTCGCTGACAGTGAGAAGAGTGGAAGCGCATGTGTGTGTGTGTGTGTGTGTGTGTGTGTGTGTGTGTGTGTGTGTGTGTGTGTGTGTGTGTGTGTGTGTGTGTGTGTGTGTGTGTGGTGTGTGTGTGTTGTGTGTGTGTGTTCTTGTTGTCGTTCTTGTTGTTGTTGTTGTTCAGTTTAAAGTCTTGCCCACTAAAAGTGATTAAGACTGAATGTATTTTTGGTATAATTTATTATACTAGCAATAAATTAAGTCCACCCCTACCCATCCCCTTCTAGTCATTCAGTTAGAAAACTTAACTATAAGAATATAACTGAGAAAAAAAAA
>JADBJO010019233.1:20000-25000 GCA_016801955.1 Conus betulinus | reverse complement strand
ATTCTACTGCTGTTCTTCAAAGAAAGTTATTGTCAAAGTAATCAAAGCAATCGCCTTGGAAATCTATACTTTTATTCATCTATGACCTTACATCGACATGTTGGCGAGCTAACTTCTGCCGTAATGTCCCTGATTTTTCATTGGTAGATAGGACACACACCTTCTACCGGACGTCAATCAGGTGAGTAGGTAAAGGTCAAGGACAAGTGATTCTCGGTCGTGTTTTTTTTTTTTTTTTTTTTTTAAAAAAAAAAAATTTACAAGGGTCTGTACCTGTGAATAATTCTGTAATCTGATTTGGCGGACTACAGATAAAAATGGTAGAGATGGGGAAAAAAGAAAATGATCAGCCATTCATTATGGACTGCTGATGGGCAAGAGCAGGGGGGGAGAATCATTATCATGATGCTGACGGATTCATACCGAATGGCATGTCATAATACTCTAACAAGCATGGGCCAAAAGAGAATTCACTAAATATGAAGGGAAGCAACAGTTACAGACGCGCGCTATATTAACGTGAAAAGGAATCATAAAGAAAAAACTAAAGTGTCTTTATCCTCTTACCAACTAAGAGCGTCTAATTGATAAACACACTATAATCCGTTTTGTTGTTGACGGTGAAGTTTACTCAAACAGTGAATCGCGCTCTGTTTCTTTTACCAATGGCAAGAAGTTTACACAATCCTTCGAATCTCGTAGCCCGACACATCGTATGTTAACGTAAATATTTTTATAATACAGAAAGAAAATAAAACAAAGACGAAGTGGAACCAGATAAACGTTTTGAGTTACCTACTTTCTGTTTTAAGTCAACCTACCAGCACGAAAGTGGTCTAAGGTTTTAATGTGCCACTAATATCGGACCATACTCGCCACCCCCACCCCAAACTCCTTCCCCGACTACCACTCCCAAGGCGTCCGAATATAAACGGTATCGTTATATCTGATTGGTAGTTGAAATGATGCCAGCTGTACGGTTCTCACTTAGGCCTAACGCTATCTCGCCTCATTCGAACCACAGACGTTCTCATTCTACGCCAGGCCTAGGCCTATCTCACTTCATTCGAACCACAGACACAGGGACAGAGGGAGCACGATGAAGATCGATCTTCACACCCATATTCTGCCAGAAACATGGCCTGACTTGAAAGAGGTACGTGCTTATGTGACAGATTACCTTTTAATTACTAGCATCATTATTGAATGGTCATCATGTATTCCCATCTCGTTTTCCATCTGCTATTGAAATTAGTGAGTTTTCATGACATGAACTTAATTCAATGACATGCAAACAGCTTTGTCCGCTGTGCGCGCACCTTTTTTTTTCATGAACTGTGTTGAAATGCGTGAGTTTATGACTTGACATCCAAACAACTTCATCCTAGTCACACGTTTACGTGGTGGTTTTTTGAAGACTGAGATAATGGAAAACTTCAAGCTTTCAACACAGCAAACACTTGCTACGTATTTCGTTCGCTTAGTGCAACATTTAGTTTGGTTTTCAGGTGCTGTTTTGTGGATTTTGCTTGCTTGCATTGATGAGATATATTACTACTTTTTTTTTTTCTTCTTCTCATCTCAAATGTTATTTTTCTTCGCATCAAGCAGCGTAAGATCTATTCTCTATGGTAAGTGTAGCCCGTACATCGTCACGGGTTGGAGATCAAATAGGTCACATAAACATAGGTGTCAACCTATACGGTTTTCCCAGTATTGTTGTACGGGAAACCAACGATTTGGGGTCTGTACGGCCGTATACAAGTTTCAATACAGGTAAAACTGATTTATATCGGCAAATCTCTTAAATCACCGAGGCAAACTGCGAGGTGAACAAATTTTCATAGCAGACGGCACGGACTCTTAGCACTGAAACGGGAACGAACCAAGTAGATGATCGGTCATGTTTTGAGATCAACCCCTTCAGCCCCCTGTTGCAGGCAGCAAAGTCTGCACCACCAAGTAGTACAACGATGAACATTAGTAACTGTCATTTGCAAGTGACAGTGTTGAACAGAATAATGGCAGTGTGTTCTTGGGAAATTTGTATGATTGGGAATAGAAACTTTTTGGGGATCACAGTAAGTAATGATGTACTCTTGACTTCAAAGTTCAATGGACTAATTGTGTTGGTAGGAGTGGAAAGTGCATAGAACAAATTGGTTTGTGACTTTGATGGACTCATGATGTTGGTAAAGTGGAAGAGTGTGTAAACAGTGGGTTTACAAACAGTTTTAATTTTGCATCATTGTCAGTGTTTCACTGTAGGGTGTGTGATCTGATCTACAAACAGTCTCAAGTTATGCATTCTGCTGGAATGGAAGAGGAGGTTCTGTTGGATGGGTAAGTGTTATTGTTATTCATAAACCATCTTAAACTGCCACTTGATTCAAGAAGTTCTGCCTGAGTATTACATTGTATTCACAGCAATGTTTGTTTATAAATGTTTTTGCGTTTTCCGTAATGTATAAGGTTTTGGGGCTCGGAATAAGGGAAAAAGTACTTTTCAATATGGGAAGTTGTAAAATGAGGAAAATTGGGTTGACACCTATGCATAGAGTAAACATCAGAATGAGAATGCCTGGAAATTGAAGAGAGGGTAGACAGTTTCGTTCTGTTGGAATGTCCCAGACAAAACTTTTGACAGAAAGAAACGATGAATAGAGGAGCAGAATTCCCATCAGGAAAAAAAGAGAGAGAAGGTGTAAATGATTGTGTCATGGGTAATATCAAACAGAAATGTCAGTATCAGGAGTCCTTGGGATTTCATTCAGACCTTTAAAATCCTATCTTTACCGCATGACTGGTAATACAAGGTCTTCAATTAGAAGCTAGGGCTTTAGAGATGCTTATTCAGATTACTCTATGTCAAGAAAGTATTTCCATTTGTCAACAAGCCTTTTTCAAGTCTTAAAATTTTGTGCTCTTTTGATGTTTGTGGTAATTTATTCCATAATGGTGGAACTCTATCACTGATTGACAGTTTTATTCTCTTAGTATGACAGCGTAAAAAAAAAAAAAAAAAAAGTTTGTCAACACTTTCCTGTCACAATGTAACTTGATAATTTGAAGAAGTAGAGTTAACGTAAGTCAATATTTTTTTTTTCAAAATCTTGAAGATTTTAATTAAATAATGTGTCACACTTCTTGTTTTTGAAATGGGCAGAAACAGTTCGTTATGTGTGTACAAGACTTCATTCATGCATATCATGATTTTTTATGTACACAAAATATATTGCTTTACAGAAAATAGATAGTGTGTCAATAATGTTGTTTTTTTTTTTCTCGTTAGATAGATGTTGATACCAGTGATGATTTGTATAAATGAAGAATGTTCTAATTTTCCATTTGTAAGTTACAATTTGTTTTAGTATTATTTATTTTACGCAATCCGTTACATAGATAAACTACTGTATACATAGATAAACAAGAAAGGTATTTCAGTATGTACATTAATGTATGTAGTTCGGTCAGGTCAGTATTATTTCTCCTTTCTCCTCGCTCCTCCAACCTGCCACTCCTCTTACCCTCGCTTTCTTCTGTTCATGGTAAGCTTGTTTGTTTGTTTGTTTTTTCACCTGGTTTTGTGTGTTGGAGCATGCCAGGATCACTAGTCCTCTTGGAAGAAAAGCAAAAAGTGGCAGCCTGCTGGTAAAAAAAAAAAAAAAAAAGCACAAAGAGTAAGCAGACATTACAGTCCTTACTATCTGTATGTTTTAGGTCTTTTTCTTTCCTGTTCGTGGCTTACTACACGTCTTCAACCCATGAATTGGCAGGACTATCGCCATGTTGATTGTAGCTGTGTTACGGACAAAAAGAAGATGAAGATTTTACACAGGCAGGACTAAGTCAGCTACTTACGGAAAGAGAGGCTGCGGTGGTGTGTGTGTGTGCGTGTGTGTGTGTGTGTGTGTGTGTGTGTGTGTGTGTGTGTGTGTGTGTGTGTGTGTGCATGTGTGTGTGTGTGTGTGTGTGTGTGTGTGTGTGTGTGTGTGTGTGTGTGTGTGTGTGTGTGTGTGTGTGTGTGCATGCATTCAAGAAAGCTTAGATATGATTGTTTATTTCAGCCTTGTTCTGTAAATAATTGAGCTATTTCTGTACATAAACAGTATGTGTGTAAATAGTGCATTATTTACGGAAGTAACTTTTGCATAGTGAGTCATTTGTGTAAATGATTATTGAATCTGGAAATATCTTGTTATTTACAGAAAAGAAAGTACTTCATGATTTTGTATGTATGCAAATAATTGTTACACCTATGTAAAAAGATCGTAGTTTATCTATGTAATATTAATTTTGATGCTGTGTAAGCTCCTTCAGTAAATCAGATACGTGAAAAAATCATGTTTGATAAATGTTTCAACAACTGTTTCCAACTGTTTTGAGAACATAGTGCAAGTTGTGGTATACACTGATGCTCACAAGTATCATGGTTCCGGTACTTTCAGTCATATCCAGCATCAGAAAACAGGAAAATTTTCAGTCATGAGTTTTTACCCTTCACTGGTCCAAAGTTGTTTGCAGTTCATGTTAGTGTGCACGACAGACTACCAAGAGCCACAGTGCTTGCCATCTTCAGCAAACACAAGCTAGCCTAGTAGGCTGTTGTGACGGTGAAGAACTTTTAGTGTGCAAAAATGGCGACATGAATTCGGAAGGATCATTTTGTATTTCCACATTTGGATCACTACACAGCTTCATATAACTCATAATGTATTATAGGAGTCTCACTGATTGAGTGTAATGCCGCACAAACCCTCTTTATATAAGATACATCATCTGAGATCTTCATCATTATCGTGTGCCTGTCATCAGCTCTGAGTCTTCAGATGTAACTGTCAGCTTACAAGTTAGGCATGTCATCACAGTGTTGGCATCTGACTCTGCTACTCTCTCCCCCTCCCTTCCTGTCTCTCTCTCTCTCTCTCTCTGCCCAGAGTATGATAAATTTAGAAATGATTGTTCTGCCATTAAGTCCTTTTTCGGTCAAACTCAAAACC
>JADBJO010019233.1:0-15000 GCA_016801955.1 Conus betulinus | reverse complement strand
ATAAGAACACCATGTTATCGTGTAGTTAAGGTTGTCCCCATTCCTCCCCATGTACAACATTTCCACCTTTTGCTTTTCTTTTGTATTATGTCTTTAAGACAATGCTGTACAGTTCCATTTCTCCCAGAGATTAAATGACAGAGCTGTGCTGTACACTTCCTTCTATAGTATGTCTCGGCATCAGCCAAGCTTGAGATACGTGGACACCTGCAGTTCTGGTCAGGAGATTTTAGTTTTTGTATTGCCGTCTTGTCTTCAGTGGTGATAACCTCCATGCTGCTCATTGTGACTTACTGTTCACAGCTGTGCCCGCAGCGGTCTAGGAAGTCGATCAGCTCTCGGATATGCATCCGTTAAGTGAGGGAGCTCACTGTGTAGTTTCTGTCTTCCAGTTTGGGTCCATAGCACACTCGGCTCTAGGTAGGAGGCAGTCTGGAATGATAAATTCCACGAATAAATGCTTTTGATGGGAAACCCTCGACCTCCAAGCCTGCAGGTCTGTGGTGCCGACTATTGTACCTTAGCTGCTGCTGGTGGTGGTGGTGGTGGTGATGATGATGATGCTGTTTTGGGGATTAATTTTTTTTTTTAATTTCATGATCAGACTTTATTTTGCATGTGGTTGACTTGGCTATGGAAACGAAAGTGGAGGTGTTTTTGAAATACGAACAAGTTCCAGTCTACAACTGTCCCTGGCAGGAACCCAAAATGCACAGAATGCAAATTACATTTACTTGCATTTTGTGTATGTATGTATGCATATAGTCATTGTATATGAAAGATGGCGTTTGTCTTCAGGATTACCAGGGGTGCAGATAGGATCCCACATCAATGAATGGAATCTGGATGCAGAAGAACTGTTGCCTGTCTTTGCAGTAAGTTTTCATGGGAGCCTTTATCAGTTTGACCTACCAGCAGTAGACTTGGTGCTGAATTGATATAACAACCAAAGCAAAAAAAAAAAAAAAAAAAAAAGAAAACCCAGAAAACTTCAGATTTGAAATTTTAAATTACACAGAGATGTGTAAATAATAAATGAATGTATGTATATTAAGTTTGATAACACTGAAATGGTTGATAACTACTTTTTACAATTTCATTTTTACACTTTCAACAGAAGACATGTTACAGAAGGCATTAAACTTAACAAAACTGTTGAGATTTTAAAGATTGATTTTCCTTTGATTATTTCAGCTGAAAACAGACTGAACAACAGTAGTATTGTTTTGTTGCTTATTAAACCAAGAAGGGGATTTTTTTTTTCATAGAAATTTTGCAGCAAGGCGTATGATTTAGTAGATTCATTTTTGTCCTGTTGATAATGGTGCCAGTTACCTTAAAACTGAATGACCTGCAGTTTCACAATTGAAATAATCATAACTTTGTGTACACACACATACGCATGCACGCGCACGCACGCACGCACGCACGCACGCACACACACACACACACACACACACACACACACACACACTAATTAGTGGATGGTGGTGGGAAAGGGATTTTTGGGTGTTGTATTTGATTTTTCATTTTATGTTTCTTTTCGTATCCATGACCGATCTCTGTGTTAACATTGATGTACAGAACTTGTAAAAGTCTTTGTTGTGATCAGGTTCAGGAAATGTGACACAGGTGATCACTGAATCAGTGCAGAATCATTGGCATTGTACCAGAGTTAAGGATGGAGGTAGTGTAGGAGCAGGTTGACCACGTATGCACGTTTGTATCACTGGACAATGTGTGGCCCAGGCTGCTGAGGAGCACAAGATGGCCGTCTTTGTGCATCCCTGGGACATGGAGCAAACGGGACGTATGAAAAAATACTGGCTGCCTTGGCTTGTTGGTGAGTGGTGACAATGATTTTCAACTTTGTAAATTGCATTTTAGGGGGAAGGGGGTGGGGGTAGGGTTGGGGGAGAGACGGTAAAAGGGGAAGGGGGGTATATACCACTGATGTTATTGGCTCTCCTAATGTAATGTTATCATTGATGTACAAGCCATTTTTCTTGACCCAATATGGTGTTACATTATTGATGCCAATTTCAGTATGGTGATTCTTGTTTCATGATATTTCATCTGCAAAGTAATTGATACTGAGCGTATTGTGGGGAAAAAAGCATATAGGTCAGCTTCTTGATTCACATGGACTGACTGCAAATGTAAGTATGCATGCACATGTGTGTGAATGCATGCGCTTGTGTACACACTGTGATTGACACATTCTTTCTCATTCTCTCTCTTTCACTCAACCTAGCTTCATTTGCTTTTCATAACTTTCATCTTCATTTCTGTTTATGATAAGTATCATGAATAGAGGCAATTTGTTCTGGGATGCTGATCTGAAGAATCAGTGGAAATGGGAGAGGATCTGTAGAGTGATGAAACTGGGAGAAGTGATTGAGAAAAGAATTGGCAGCACATTTGGAAGGTTTACATGCCAGACATCACACGGTACCTGGCATGTGGAAAGGATGTGAATTACAGCAGTTGTGGTGTGACTGCTTCACTCCACTGTATTCTGGTGAAAAAGCAGGAAGCAAAGCACAATGCTCAGTGTCTGGAAACCGTTGATCAGTTCACCGACTTTCAATGAAAACCATGTGAACACTGAAATAGAAACAATGGGCATTTCTGTGACTTGTGAGGGAACTAAGAAAGTGGGGTTAAGTGTGAACAACGGACATTTATCCTTTGGGATTCCAAGGCGATAACATTTCTGCTCTACTGCTTTTGCCTACGCATTCCTTCATCGAGATGTCCACAGTTGTGAGGATCTGTGTACAAATTTAGAAGAATCAATACTTCTTTTTTGTTTATAAGAAAAAAATGTGTATTTAAACAAAATGAATGTCTCTAAATATTTGTCAACTCCTCTCCCCTCCTTTCCTTCCATGTGCATGCTTTACTTACCCTCCTCTCCCCCTCCCCCCCCCCCCCCTCCACCCCTCATCTGTGTCTTTCTCCCCTCTTTAGCTCTTTTACTTTTTTGACTTCTTTACAACATGCAAACGCTGTTACCAGTCAATCTGACCTGCCTCAGAAAAATGGCTCAGTGTTTTAAAAGGCAGAGAGCATCTAGACAGAGCTCTGTCCTGCACAAAGAAGGATGGAACTAGGAAGCAGAGGTGACTATGTCCATTTTGAACTCCAGTGGCAGTCTCCATGAAGACGCACTGTGTTTGCACTAATGGTAGGAGGTCACATAATCAAACAATTCTCACCCATGGTGATCCTCTGAGTAAAGTGGGAGAAAAAAGGAAACAATGAAAAGTGATACAATAACAACAACAACAACAACAAAGCAAATAAGAAGTGTTAAAGAAAGAGAGGGAAAAATGATAGAGGAAGGTTGGGTGGTTTGATTTTCAGGCATGCCGGCAGAGACTACCACAGCCGTTGTCGCAATGTTGTTTGGTGGTGTGCTGGAGAGGTTCCCCAAACTGAAGGTCTGCTTTGCTCATGGAGGTTGGTGGTCACCAGTGGTCATTTCGTTTTCTGTTTTGCAGCCATGTTTGTGTGCCCACATGTGTGTGTGTGTGTGTGTGTGTGTGTGTGTGTGTGTGTGTGTGTTTGTCAATATCTTTAAAAAAAGACACTAGGTCAAAAGTTGAATTGGTCTAGAAATGCTCACTGTACACAAAAGATGATTTTTGTTTTCCATAAACGACTTCTCTGTTATAAGCAAATTATCTTTAACTGCGTTAAATTTTCAACTGCAAAGGCTATGGTGCAAGTTTTGTGCATGCTATAGATGGGTTCCCCCCCAATTGATGTCACATATGCAGTTCGTAGTCAAGGCCAGCAAGACTGCACAGTGCAAAGCATTTTCCTTTAAATAATGAAAGAAAAACGGCAATTGAGAAAATGTATTTTTGTTTTCCTAGCCCTCAAAAATCCACTCAAAATTATAACGCATTCCGGTGATGGTTAACGAATTTCAGAAACACAAGACTTATTGTGCAAAATGGATATCTATCTTTCACACTTTCAGCTGTTGGAGACAGACAGACATTGAATTATTTTTGGTCGACGTAGGAATATTCAGTTCCTCCAAAGCTTGTAGTATTAGTTCAGCAGTAAATCAGGGACTGAAGTTGTTTGGAATGGTGCCAGATTCCATCATGAATGATTGATTGTGAGTGTGTAGCAAGTGTGTGCAGTGAACACACACATTCCTGATTTTACACATGGAGGCAGAGCCATGTGTTGACATTGCTTCATCGGCACTGTAGTAGTTCACATCATACTGCAACTTGGTGGCCTTCAGCAGTGTTTGTTTTGCGACTTTAAAACACGATTCCATTCACATTTAAAATCAAATTGTTTTGATAACTGCAAATATATTGACTTCATTATATCATTGAAGAGAAATTATAATTAATCCACCAGAGAAAAGGGACAGACAAATTTCCAGACAAAACACTGAAAATTTGTTGCGATTTCTGCTTGCAGTCACCTCATTTTGAAATTAACTTCATTCTGTTGTATCTGGTTATAGGGACCAACTTTAATTTTGAATTGTATTCCCTTGAATAGACATGAGATCAGTTTGAAATTAACTTCATTCTATTGTATCTGGTTATAGAGACCAACTTCATTTTGAATTGTATTCCCTTGAAAAGACATGCGATCAGTTTGAAACTAACTTTCATTATATTGTATCTGGTTATGGAGACCAACTTTAATTTGTATCTGTTCCCTTAATAGACATGGAATCAGTTTATCCATGAGGGAATGGGTTCAACTTTTTTAAGGTTTCCCATTTTTGTTGTCTGTCTTTGTTTTTTTTTTTTCTTTTATAGAAGGTTTGCTGATTTTTCATTTTCTGAACAAAAAATATTCACCGGAAGTTTGGAGAGTGTCAGACGTTGGATATCCATGCATGCACGCACATACACACACGAACCCTGACGTCTTTCCTCCGCACACAACTGCATCCACTCCATACACATAAGGCGCAAACAAAGGTCAATTTTGATTCATCCCCTCCTTAATCTTTTAAAATCCCATGGGGGTTCTTTACTCTGGCATCAATCAAAGCTTATATATATTTTCATAATCTGTAATCCTTTCAGCTGGTGCAACCAATCAAGCACGCTTCTTCTGCGCACATACTGATTTTGCAGGTTTACTCACTGCAAGTGTCCACACTCTCTGTGGTGTCCGGAACTGGCTTCCTCTGTGCGGGGATCCCATACTGCCCATTACATATCACAACTACTGGTCGGCGACAAACTTTTGCCCAACCTGGATCTTCCCGTGGATCGGAACTTGGCCCGGGAACGCGCGCAGCCCCCGGCCATCCACCTTAGTGCCCGATCTCCAGTCTCTTCTTTCCTCTACCGCACGGGGAGTCGGCCCAGCTATAACAAACCAGATAAACACGAGTTCAAAACACTGCCAGCCAGTTAGCAGTCATGTTACACTTTAACATTTTTGAACTCTTCAATTTTTCAAACATAGTTTCGGTTCCGACAATAAACCGTTGAAAACAAAATGGAGAATCATCTAGATTCTCACAATATAAAATTAGATACTTACGGCTTGAGTACCGGTCATTCAACTACAATTCACATACTTCTGTATGTGTTAGGCCTCTGCCTTTATCAGTGGGCACAGTCTGCCTCTTCTTCATCTAAATCATCTGTTCCATTCTCAGAGTGCGCACCGATACAGGTCAACGCCTGTTTATATTCAAATGGCGTGAACAGTGTTAAAAATTTCACTCAAACCCTGGGCCACGTTCAGTCAATACGCTCCCTTGTGTCACACGACTAACCTGTAGTGTTACGCACGAATCAATAATCTTTTTGTTAATCTGTACTGTCTCATGTAATCGCGTAGCATACGAAGGTGTCTGTGTCTTGTGGCTGAGGTTGACATGGGGATATGTTATTGAGGGACGCATAGCCATCTCCTTTAGGACCAGCATAGAACTATTGGCATCATCTTCATCATCCTCACCCTAATGGAGCATCATGAAAGAAATCACAAAGTCTGTGGCCCTTGTGGTAACCTCAGTTTTGATTTTCCCATGCTCATATTGAGTTAGTGTGGAAATCAGCAATATCAGTAAGTTCCTTGAAACTGTTACTGGATGGAGGTAGTGGAGCTATCCAGAGGGATATGCTCATTCACTCCGTCTTTGTCACTCAGCAGTTACTGTTGTCAGTTGTAGGCTCAGTAGGTGATGATCTGGGTAGGGTGGATCAGAGTAAGCACAATTGAACTCTGTTGATGTGACTTGGCAGCAGTGCAGTGTCTCCTCTGGTGGGTTACCCTGATGTAGATTGTCTCTGTGAGCTGTGGTTCTGAGATGCAACCAGATGGGACTGGGTGTGGCTTTGTATGTCGGAGCAAGCATCATCAGACAGCGTTAAAAAAGGGGAAAAAGACATAAGTTTAGTGCACAAATCAAAAGGTTATTCGGAAAAAGGGTGTGTGTGTGTGTGTGTGTGTGTGTGTGCGTGCGCAGTGGATTAGGAGGGAACAGGAATGAGGTGCATGATTATCACTTATTGTAATGTTTTCTGTTGACATGTTTCTTGGGTTTTTTTTTTCTTTTTTTCTCTCTTTGTTGTTTTTTTCTTCTTTTTTGTGCCTTGTTTTTGTCTTTTTGGGAATCCACTCTTTATGGTGCTTGTATATTTTAAAATTTTTTTTCTGAATTAGCAGAACGGATTTATCCACATCTAGCAGACACAAATGACGTGTTATTGATATGTTAAGTTTTATGTGTGCAAGTGTGTTGCAAAGTGAGGCGATTGCAGGAGGAGATCTAAACAAAATCTTTAGAGAAATTTTTGTAAGTACTGAATCTGCCAAACATGACAAACGAATCACAAGACAAAGCATGACACGTTTTGACCTCTTAGGTCTTCAGGCAAGATAACACAACACTCAGGACAACAAAAATGAAGAACGAGCAATCGCTTATCTTGATGAATTCAGAGCAAGATGGGACATTTTGAGTAAGTGTGTTTGGTGTATGCTTTCAGGAGGCGCATTTCCTTTCACCATCGGGCGGATAGACCATGGGTTTAACGTGAGGCCTGACCTGTGTGCTGTCAACAATGCCTTTGGGCCCAAGAAATACCTGGGCAAGTTCTACACCGACTCTTTGGTTCACGATCAGAGAGCCCTTCAGCTGCTTGTTGACGTCATTGGCAAGGTCAGATTTCTCCAATTTTTCACTCATTGCGATGTGATTGTGTTTTGTTGCTGTCAGGGCTGTTAGCAATTGATTTCTTTGTGCAGGAGAGGAAAGCTTGTGAAAATTGAAGGAAGCTTTTGGCAGTTCAACGACCTGGTTATGATGATCTTATGTTCCAAAGAACTGGGCTGTTGCATAATGCCTGATAGCTCCAGAACCAGAAGACACTGGTAGAGAGCATGAAGATACATGTGTATAGTAATAGCAGTGACAACACAGAGAGAATTCTAGGTTCCTGAAAAGCAAAGGGAAATAAGACCAAACTCACTCTGATGATAATTTTTCGCCAGTATTGATATAACTCTACCTACCTTCCTTCCTTCCTCCTTCGTTCATTTCTTCCTTCCCTCTTTCCTTCCTCCCTCCCTCCCTCCCATCTTCCCATCCTTCCTTATGAGAACTGTGATGTGACTGTTGACAGGAGAACGTGATACTGGGCAGCGACTACCCCTTCCCACTGGGTGAGCACCACCTGGGAAAACTGGTGGAGTCCATGGCAGAATTCAGCCAAGCTGAAAAGGTGAGGGATGGCGTTGTCTGAGGCGTGGTCAGGAAATCTTCATCCTCTTCCCCTACCTAACTCTGTGCATGTTGTGTGCCTGTGTATGTCTGTGGATGTGTGCGCGCACGCATCTGTGTGTGTGTGCTTGCATCTTGATCGACTTTGTTAATATCAGAATCATTCCAAATTCCGGCCCCCCTCCCCAGCTTTTACAGATATTTTACACACACTCTTTGTTGAAAATATTTTCATTTTTGTCAAAAAGTACACCAATAGCACTTCTAAAGGTAAATGGTTCTGCCCGAACCTTGGAACACGAGTCTGACACCTTGCCCACAAAGGCAACCAGGCCCAGTTATATTCATTCAAGATTCAAAAAAAAAAAGAAAAAAGAAAAATCTTATTTGAACTTATCCTGAAGACCATGCAAATCGTACCTACAAGAACTCAAAGCTATCTGATCAAAACTGTGCATCTAAACACTTGACGCTTCCCAAGTAACCATGATGGAAACAGAAAATAGAGTGATCAGTAATTGAAGAGCAGTGCCAATGGGCAGATACTTTTGTATCGGTAGTTAGAAGAGAAATACGTCAAGATTTTGAATTAGACCCTGTGAGAACATTAAAGCCATATGTATGTGATACTGGGTTCTGGCAGTCAACTGTGGAAATTTTGATTTTGTGCAAATCCCCATCCCCTGTGCCTTCTGTCCACCACATCACATCCACTCCCCTTTTTGCATAAAAGATCATTCATCAGTTGGTTTTGGTCGTGATTGTTTTCTTCAGGAAAACACTCCTTTTTTCTGATAAAGGGTGGGCATGGGGAGGTCAAGAGATGCTGCAATGATCTATATGATTGCCACAGGACTAAGACGTTCTTGGTCTGAGGTGCTTGGGCATTGATTCCGTTTATCTTTGATACCTCTAAGTCCATGGCAGGACAGTAAAGACTGCCCAGGACAGGTGACTATTTGTGTTGGGCAAATGGGTGAACACTGCGACCTGCTTTATGGACAAGAGGGAAAGATTTTTTTGTTATACTCCTTTCCCATACAGGAACTTGCTTTTGTCAAAGATCACTATACTTTAAGTAGTATGAAATGTGAACTAACTGAAATGCCAAGGAAAAACACACAAAGCAGGTGCGTTTTGATAAATCAGCTTTAATTGATACTTGTTGAAAAAAAAAAAAAAATGAAGAAAACTCATGCATGGGGGCGGAAACTTTTCCGTAGAGCAATTTTTTTTCAAACATCTGCAGCAGAGAAATAGAACTTCTGCATCATTTTGCTAACATTGGATACTATTTGCACCAGCCAAAGGTTTTGCTTCATGAAGCTACCATTTTGGGTCACTGTTTATGACACAAACATCCGTATGCAGTGCCACTAGTGATCAGCTTAGTCAGAAAGCATGGACTATTCAGGATGGAGCACACAGATTGTTTAGTTTTGCCTAATTGCTGACAAAATACAGATGACATGGAATTGTTCTCTCTGTTTCTTTGTTATTTAGTGCTTTGCAGAATTCTTCAATATTACTAATTGACAAGCAGTTGGTTTTGTATGGGGGTAGGTCAAAAACGTTGTCAACCTGCTGTCGAACAGGTCAGGAAGTTAAAATAATGTCCTACCACACTGTCTGTGCCTGATATTATCAACCTGCTGTCGAACAGGTCAGGAAGTTAAAAATAATGTCCTCCACACTGTCTGTGCCGGATATTAAACATTGTTTCACATCAACTGATATTCTCCACCTGTCTTAGACAAGACTGATAATCAATTTTGATTGATATTAACTGACTTTGTCCAGCCATCCATGACCGATATGAGTATCATCTGTTGACCGTAATTGTGTATGACTGATATGTCTGTTGCCTGTTTTTGTTGTCCAGGACCGTCTTTTGGCCCAGAATGCTCTGGACTTCCTGGTTTGGACAGACGTCAGTTTGAAGACAGATAAAACATGGCAGACATCAAGAAAGCATGGGCTTCCCGAGTTCAAGGCATGCAGAGAAGCAGAAGGGAGAGAGAGAGAGAGAATCATGTCTTTGCTGGAAAAGGAACCTCAGCAGGCTCAGGATGGCAGAGCATGGAGTCAGATGTTTAAGAAGTATTAAGTCTAAGGAATCGGCTTGAACTGCCTGTACCAGTTTCTACAAGCTGGTCTGGTCTGTCCGAGGAACCATAATCAGGGAAAAAACATTTGGCATTGTATGGTGTACTGTATCAAAAGTCTTGTAAGCTCCTGCAGTTGGAAACCCATGCTGTGTAAAACTGTTTGGTTAATGCAGTAATTAACACTTTGGTTCACTGATGATAGAGCTGTTTCCTTTTCTCATTCTTTCAGCCAACATCTTCACGCGCGCAAATCCAGCTCTATCCATCGTACGTCCATCTGGATCACGGTGAAAAATGACTAACCTACTCTCCGACTGTTTGTCCTGTGATGAATGTGATATGACCAAAAGTATAAGCCCCCCTGACTGGGAAAAAAGCGGAGGTACCAGTTAGGCCTGATTGAGGGAGCAAAAGGACGCCAGTGTAAGGGTTGTGTTGATAGAAAGAAACGAGTTCCCGGGAGAGAAAACTAGCAAAATATAGGAATCCTCTGTGTAGGATTCCATTGTTTATTTGTGATGTTTGATACAGCCTGCCCGACTGTGTGATAGTACTCATCACATACTAGTATTCATGTATCTGGGGGGTGGATGAAAACTGTGTGTTTTGTACCTGATTAGGGTATCTTTTGGTCAGAGCTAAATAACGGCTGTTTTTGAAGTGGTGGCAAAATCAAGGTGAATGGTAGGTCATGATTAAGGTGATAACTAAACCATAGCTTTCTGTGATTGAAATGGTGGCTGGTTCTATCTGAAGAACTTTTTACTGCTGTTGAAATCATGATGAAATTGAGGAGAACGGATGTTCATTGCAATGAAACTGGTGACCAAATCAAGATGAGTGGGTATTTATGATTGAAATGGTGACTGCGTCAAGGGTATGGTGAAAAAAAGAATTGAATGAGAGTGCATATGATTGTTGGTATGGAATGATGCAGACAAATGTAAATGGTTTATGTCAAGTGATCATTGAATCAGTAAAGTAGAATGGCCATTTGCTGTCATTGAAATGCTGCAAATGAGGGTGAATAAGACTGGTAAAAAATGTAAGAACGGTCAAGAAATTGGAATGAATAATTACATGAGTGTTTTTGTTACTAAGATTTTGAATCGATCAAGAAATTTAGTTAGAAACGTAACAATTGTGGAAAAGTGAAAAAAAAAAGAGAAAAATATCTTTTTGCTTCACTTAAATTGACAGTCACAGTAAGCTGTTTTCATTCTGTGGGAATGATGAATGAGTGAAGGTAAATGGATTTTTTGCCTATCGGTAGGGTCATGATCTTGTTTTGCTAAACATTGGGAGCTTCTTACAACGGATAAGTCACCAAGGTGCAATGCTGTGTTATAGTACTAGCAACCAGGCCTTTTATTGGACAGGACATGTTGCGAGATTGATGGCAACAGTCATTCCAAACCTTACTGTGATTTTTCAGATTTTCCCAGAGGATTTCTCAGTCAGCACATTATGTCTTAATACATCAATAGCAAACCTAGTAATGGGTAACTTCGTTGCTTAGTTAGAAGAGAAGCTGACCAATCCCAAGCTTTGCATGGGACAGACTGAAGTGAAAGATTTTGATAGTAGATGATTTTTCAAATCCCTTAAACAGTGTAATAAGATTTGAAATATCCACACACACAAAAATTAACAAAAAGACATGATTTTTTAATATCACTTTGCCAAAGTAACGTCACAGTCAGCTTTTGCTGTTGTTGAGAAAGGTTTGTTTTGCTTTGTATCTATATATTTTGGTCTTTTTTTTTTTTTACCATCAACTGTTTGTTTTCGGGAGGCACTCTTTTGTCTTTGTTTCTGGATCCCTGTATGAATGTTTATCTTTAACAGCAGTTTCTGACATTTCCGCTTGCTTTTTAGTTAC
Source organism: Conus betulinus (assembly GCA_016801955.1). Lineage (NCBI taxonomy): Eukaryota > Metazoa > Mollusca > Gastropoda > Neogastropoda > Conidae > Conus > Conus betulinus. Next base: position 3,278 of record JADBJO010019233.1, on the reverse strand, counting down.
CGGGGCAATCGGGTGGTGAAACAAGTAACTTTGTCCAGAGTAGACACTAATATTCCATTCAGTGGTGTGTGTTTACCCATATAGTCTTGTTCATGTATTTTTGTGATGCTGAAATGTCTTTTTTCTGTTGATGTTTTTTTTTTTTTGTTTTTTTCACCTTTTTGTTTTCTTTCTTAATCTGGGAGTGGTGTTGTTGTTGTTGTCATACCCTGGCTCAAAGACTCCAGGGATCATCTTAACAGCCGAAGTACGTGAACACTATGGTTCAAATGCATCAGCTGGGGATGAGAACATTACGTGTGTGACCATTTTTGACTACCCGCCACATGGGCAGCCACACTCCGACTTTGGGGGAAATCTGGAGTGTGTAAAACTAAGGTGAATGCCTGGACCTCTTAGCATGGCATAGTGTTATGGGCCTTAAGACCTCAGTAGTTATCATGTCATAACCTCATTTTGTTGAGTGTTTCTTCTCTGAGATATGTTGTTTTTTCGACGATCTCACCTGTTTTGTGATATCACCTTTTTTCTCATGTGAATTTGACAGGCCAGAAAAGACACTGTCTGGTGGGATGGGTTATAATGATTCAGCCTTGGAATTTGTTTTGGTTTTAGTCCAAAACTGGATATTCAGGGGCTGTTTCCATGTTGTGACTGCAATGAAAGGCTTGAATAAGTCTCCTGCTGTTAGCATTGAATCAAGATCTCTCATCTCCGGGACTTGGCAGTAATCAAGGTTTATGCCATGTTTTTCTTTGTTCTTATTGTTGATCCATTTATTGTTACTGTTGTTATGTATTCTGTGATAGTGACATTATCGGGAATAAGGATTGGCTGAAAAAAGACAACAGTTGCCAGTCAGCACAGCTTGGTGGGGGAAAAAAAAAAGCAAACAGAAAAAAAGGGAGAGAAACATGTTCACAGCAAGTGGCAGTAAGTGAGTTGTGCAGTGTTGGCATTATCCTCAACACCCCCGGCTATCCACCCCCCACCCGTCCTCCTCCTCCTCCTCCCTCTCATGGTAAATGCCATCATGGTGAGTGTATTTGAATTGCTGAATAAGTTTTGTCGTTACCTATTCATCTCTTCCTCTCCCTTCATTCCCACTCCTCCATTCCCCCTCCCCTCTCTGTCTCCTTCACCACACTCCCCCCCCCCCCTCATCACCACCACCATATTCACTGTTTTTTTTCCTTCCTTGATGAAGTGATGTGCAACTGATATAACACTGATGACTGCACAGGATGACCTGTGTGTGTGTGTGTGTGTGTGTGTGTGTGTGTGTGTGTGTGCGCAGACAAGCAATTGGTATTGGGAAAGCATCATCACTGTTGCAAAATCATGAAGAATGGATGTTTTTTTTTTGTTGTTGTTATCTAGTTACTGTCTCAAACACAGTATTGGATTTGTTGATCAGGGATTATGTGGTTATATTCTTTGATTTACAAATTCTGCTGTAATCCGTGTTTTGTTCACAATGAATATTTTTGTTTCCTTTGGATTTACTCAGAAACTGTTTCCAATGAAGGGCATCGTGTACATCTCGTCTTTTGCTTGTATTTATATATTTCATGGCAGTTATTTTGCATTATTTATATCAGTACAACCGGAGATGAATGCAGCCCTGAAAACTGGCTTAAAACTCCAATACCTGTACATCTTATCTATGCTGCAGCCTGAAACTGGCTTAAAACTCCCATACCTGTACATCTTATCAATGAAATATTATGGGAACCTAATAAAATTTGTGCATGTTGGCTCATTCTGGATCTGTGTGACATGTATTAAGGTATTGGCATTTGTGCCTAGTTAGTTTACTGGATAAGAATGTTTAAGCATCACCTGTGCTATGCCCATTTCCTTCCTCGCCCACCCCCCCTCCAAACCCCTCCTGCATCCTCTGCATTCCCCCTTAATGACCTGTTGTGTATCTGATGTGAGCAGACTACATAGCATATCCTGAAAAGCGAATGGACATGTTTTTGTGGATATTAGGTCTCTGTCACGAAGACAATATCGGATTTGTTGATCGAGGTTTAATGTGATTTATTTTTCAGTTTCACTGACTCTCCAGCAACTAGGTTTTTTTTTGCAGACTGGATGAGTATGCTGCTTTTTTTCTCTCTTTATATACCCCAAACCACTTTTAATGAAATTTTGAGAATTATATCTTTCTGTGCATGGATGTAATAACATTTGATGGCAGTTATTGGCATTGTCTGTACTGACACAAATAGAGCGGTACACTTTAGTATGGAAATTGGCTTATCATTCAGATGCTTGTACATATCATCAATATTTGATGGAACGAAATGAAATCTGCAGATGTTTTCGTTTTTATTCAAATTGTGTGTGATTGTGTAAAGCTACTTTATGGATGTGGTTTGGTTTGGTGAATGTTTTAAGTTTTTCCATCACCTTTTCCACCCCAACCCCTCTCTCGCTTCCTGCCCTCCCCTCCATAACCCTCCATCTCCTCCTCCTTCCTGTCCTCCTTCCTGCTCCCTCTCTTTTTCTCCCTCAATCGTCTTCCTCTTTCTCTCTCCTTCCCTCTCTCTCTCACCTCCTTCCCCCTCCCCTCTCGCAACGCTCCCATGTCTCACCCCGCTTTTTCCCATTCTTTCTCCTCGGCCCCCCCTCACTACCAACGCTCCCATGCTCAACCTTTTTTCCTTTCTGCCTATCCTGGTTTAATTGCTTTTCAGGCGAATGCTCTCTGTTGGGTGCAGAATACGTATCAGTAACAATTTTGCTGCTACCCCCACCCCTAACCCACCCCTTCACCACTCAACATGTTTGCTGCTGTAAGACATGTTAAAAGAAACTGGAAACTGACCCCCCCACCTCTCACCCCCCTCACCCTCCCTTCAGCCACCACACAACCTTCTTCCATTTTTTTATCATCATGAAGTGATTGAGTTTGACATGTGACTGGATGACTTGGGGCCAGAATAGCTTTCGTTGGTAGAGTGCCGGACTTATAATCCTTGGTGAATGCTTGGGCCTGGCAGGTTTCGAACTCCAGCCGGGCTGTTCCGGGGGGTACAGGGGGAGATTTTTTCTCTCGCGAAGTCAACATTTGTTTCTGACTCCCATTTTCCCAAATAGAGCCTTCAAATAGAGAACTATAACACAAGTTCCATGTGTGCTCGCACACCATACCATCTTGCACACACTTAAAATTTCCTATCCCCCAACTTTCGGAAAGAGACGGCCATTTTGGCTATTGGTGTGGATGAAACACATTACACATAGCATGCAACTCTGTGTGAAAAAAC
>JADBJO010019232.1:22500-33665 GCA_016801955.1 Conus betulinus | reverse complement strand
AATAATGACGACAGAACGATGAGTAATACAAACTAAAAACGCAATAATAAGTCACAATGATGAAGATGATGATGATGATGATGATGATGATGATGATGTGAAAATATCAACAATACCAACAACATTCAACAACCAAGAATGCCGTTTCTGCACACTCCAAATCGATTTGATAATTTCACTCCAATACACACTCACAAATGCTGCCACCGATATAAATGATTGCACGCCGCCCTCGTTCTGTGTGCTGAGTGGGTTGCTGTGGTGTGTGGCTGTGTGTGTGGTGTGTGTGTGTGATTCGTCTATTGTATGCCTTCCGATGTTTGAGACAATCGCGAAATCACGGTTCCTATTATCTTTAGTTCAATCTTGTTGGATAGCGTGGTTATCATTGTCTATGAAAAGCAGCAAACCCGCTCTGTGTTACCTGATATTTTCGAATCAAAAAATGCATAGATTATCTGTTAGCATGGCATATATCACCGGTTGTTTTGTTTTTTTTGTTTTTGTTTTTAATTGTCTAAACAATAAGCGCTGAAACCAGGCTTTACACTGGTTCGCATCAATTTCAGAAGCGAAGAAATTAAGTATAACAATAATAATAAGATAATAATGAATATTTTCTATTAGGCGCCAAATCCTAGACTAGCGTCTAAGTCGCTTTATCAAAGACGTAACCCCGAACGCTACGCACGACACACACACACAGCAGCTGCACGCACACATCACATCACCACACATCACACACAAACAACCGCAAGCACAAACATACACACACACACACACACACACACACACACACAACACACACACGCACGCCACAACGCACACACGCCGACACTCAAACGCACACCCAGGCACGGGGAAAATGAGGGGAAGCAGATAATGCCACAGCACACACAGGGAACAGCGCTGACACGCACAACTAATCACGTGCACCTTCAACACTTCCATTTTCAGACAGAAGTAAAGGTCGGGTTGTGTTGTAACCTCACGAATACCTTAGTCCTCAGAGTACGCACAACTAAACAAACAAATAAGAGATGCAGATGTTTTGCTATCAGTTATTTGTTGTTTATCTATTTGTTGTTTAATCTGTCTATCTATTTATTTATTCATTGAAGAATAAACGTTGTGATGCGTCTTCGCGTTCGGCAGAAGCTCTCAGTCGGAAGATGATATATCATCATAGTATGTGAAACCATGACATCAGACAATCAGCCAGCCCTTGAAACAGACACTCTATAATCCCAGTAGCAACCTACAAAGACAGAACCAAGTTTCAGATGTACGATCTTCCTTTACAATCAATCAAACAACTTTTGCGAGGCTGCTCCGAGTATGGGGCACCGTCTAGTTGGAATGTCTTTTTGGCATCGACACTGCTTGCCGACAAGAATGAACAACCTGATATATTTTTCGTAACATCCATTTTCCGGATGATTGAAGGCCGGAGAATGACAATTATATACATTTTCTAACAGACGTCTGCAGATTATTGAAACGAGAATGACAACCACAATATATAATTCTAACAGAATATTCAGCAGACCACTGAAAGTCAAGAATGACAAGGATTATATTTCGAACATGAAGTTTTCAGATTACTGACGACAAGAATGACAATAACCTATTTTACTAACAGGACCTTTTCAGATCACTGAAGTCAACAATAGCCATAACATATTTTCTGACAGAAATGGTTTCAGATTATTTGAAGAGTTTCTGGTAGGACAAATAGTAGAGAACAGTGGGGGTGTCCCCGGCATGTCCCCGCCCCCGCCCGTCCCCCCCCCCCCCCCCGCGCCCCACTCCCCCACCCAATCCATCACCCCCTCCTCTCTTTTAGCTTTGCCAGGCTGTCGGTCACTTCAATCCATTTTAACAAATAGAACAAAGCAGATGTCTCCGCCACCTTTGCTCCGTCAGATGAGCATCGTCATGTCTGTCTTTTTTCACGTTTGTGTTCGATTAATCTTTATCTAGCTTTCTAGCCCAGCCAACCACGAAGGACCTAGTCAGAAGTGAAAAATTCTGTGCTTCAAAACAACAACAACAACGAACACTCCTCAGAATATATGTAACTACCTTACACATTGTGCAAAAAATAAATTCTAACATGATAACCAATCTTACTGACATATTTGCTCTTAGCGTCATAATGTTTTCAAGAATAAACATATGAGATTAATACCTCCTTCGACTTGCCCCCACCAAAAGAAAGACAAGAAAAAAACACAAAACAAAGGAACAAGAGCGAGCAGAGAGGAGATAGAGGAGAGCGAGGAGAGAGCGAGGAAACTGACGAGAGAGAGAGAGAGGCAAGGTTAAAGAGAACAAACCAGGGAAACAAACAACAGCAACTGTCACGTCACGACAAGGGGGGGGGGGGGGGGGGGACTCCATGCCTTTCTACCGACGCCCAAATACTCATGCATACATACATACACGCAGAGTGATACGCAAAATAAGGGCGATGACTGGATGTTGACTCCAAACTGAACACTCTTATTTATCATACGAAATAAGTGACGTGTGCCGTCTTGTTGCGACGCAGCGTTCTCGTAATGAACCACAGAACCACATAGGAAGACGCGGAGAAGATGAGATGAGGAGAGAGGAGAGTGTTACCGAGAGGTCGACCGAGCGATGGTTGAGCGAGGAGAGAGGAGAGAGACAGACAGCACAGACAGACAGACAGAGAGACATGAGTACAGCAGAGAGAGGAGACAGATGACAGCAGAGAGGCTACTTAATACTTACTATCGATGAATTAGCGTTAGGAAGGGAATGGACGGATAGGCACGAGGAGGGCGGAGGCGGGCAAAGGGGGGGGGGGGGGGGGGCGAGGAGCACCAAAAGTGCTCTTGGCGAATGGTAAATGTCAATTCTCTGTATGTTGTTTTTCATTAAAAATGAACACTATCACAGTCAGACAGCTTTACATTGCAGCATTGGGGCTTCACGGCCGATTTTTTTTTTTTTTTTTTCCATTCGCTGGGAACGGGTTTAAAGAGCTGATCCCCGTGACGTTTATTTACCAGATGTCAAGTACGTCTAAGTGACAGTAATACGATATATAATCTCTCTGAAGGTTTCTCTTGAGTCCCAGAGCCCTCCCAGAAAGTGACGAGAAGTTCAAAGAAATCTTTCCACAATGTTTCCAGTTGCTATGTGTGTGGTTGTGATGTGTGTGTGCTGTGTGTTGTGTGTGCTGGAGTGTGTGTATGTGGGTGTGTGCGTGTGATGTGTGTGTTGTAGTGTGTGTGTGCGAGTGTGATGCGTGTGTGTGGTGTGTTGGTGTGATGTTTGTGCGTGTGATGTGTGTGGGTGATGCTGTTTCGTGTGTTCGTGGTGTGTGTGGTGTGTGTGGTGTGTGTGTGGTGTGTGTGTGTGCGATGCGTGCGTGCGTGATGGTGCGTGGCGTGCGTGTGTGTGGTGTGTGTGTGTGTTGTGTGTGGTGTGTGTGAGTGTGTGATGTGTGTTGTGTGTGTTGTTCTAAGTGTGTGCGAGACTGTCGCGCGTGTGTGCGTGCTGTGGTGTGTGCGTGCGTTTGCGTTGGGTGGTATGCTGTGCTGTGTGTGTGTGTGTGTGTGTGTGTGGTGTTGTTGGTGTGTTTGCTGTGTGCGCGACGTTGTATATATGTGTTGTGTTGTGTGTGTGTGTGTGTAGTGTGCGTTGCGCGCGCGCGTGTATATATATGTGTGTGGGTTGTGTGGGTGTGTATGTAGTGTGTGTGGTGCGCACCCACACACACACACACACACACACACACACACACACACACACACACACACTCACACGCACACCACGACCACCTAAAGTATAAGCAGAACTGTTCCTGACTTGATTAAGTTTATATAAAATAAGTGTCTGTTTGCTCTCTTCGAAGACTTTTAGCCTAATCATGTCCGACTATAAAGACATTCACCAAACCGCTACACACACACACACACACACACACCACACACACACACACACACACAGAAGGGTATATAAACAGAACGGTCAATGAGCTGCACACAAATAAAGTTACAGAATAAAGCTTCTCCCCTTCGTCGACGGACTTACCGTGAATTTATTTCAGGCTCTTATTTAAGGCATATCAGACACCCCCCCCCCCCCCCCCCCCCCCCCCCCCCCCCTCCCCCCCCCCCCCCCCCCCCCCCCCCCCCCCCCACCCCCCCCCCCCCCCCCCCCACCCCCCCCCCCACACACACACACCCCACAACACACATACAACCTTCAACAACATTCATGTATAAACAAACTATCAAAGAAAAAAAATCAAGTGTTCAGTGAGTCCGCTTCTCTTTCAAGGACGTGTCGTCTAAATCACATCATCGGACTCTCAAAGGCAATAACCGAACCACTGGCGGGCGACTGCACCACCCTCAGACCAAGTCCCAGTAAGTGGACCCCTCTTCTACCCTGGCCATCTTTTTCATCCTGGGTAAGCACCTAGGAGCTCCTGGGTCTGGGACACCTTCCTGACTGGTTGGGCGCAGGGTGGAAGGCAAAACAATTAGCTCATTAAAAGCCAGCGGCGCGAGACGCTTGGCTCTGTCACGGGGGTAACTTTGATTGATAAAGCGCGTGCAGGGCCACTGCTGGGCTGGCACTCTGGTTCTCTGACCCATTGCCTCCACATTTCCATGCTGCCTGCTCTTCAGCCCTCGGCCAAACCTACCACTCCCCGCCACAGCGGCTGCTGCCTGGTGTGCCAGAGAGCCCCTGAAAGAGGCTCCGAGAGAGAGACGAGAGAGAGAAGAGAGAGGAGAGACGGTCCGAGAGGGAGGAAGAGAGCGGAGAGAGAGAGAGAGAGAGTACGAGCGTACGAGGAGGGGGGGTTGACAGAGATGGAAAGACATTGACAGACAGAGAGAGAGAGAGGAGGAGACAGCGACAGGGGGGAAAGCGGGCCGACAGAGGGACAGAGAGACAGAGAGCGGGAAAGGAAGGAGAGGGGAGAGGGTAAGACACAGACAGACAGTGTGGCAGAAAGAGATGAGAGAGCACAGTGAGAGAGGAAGAGAGAGAGAGAAGGCAGAGAGAGAGAGAGAGAGAGAGAAACAGAGGACAGAGACAGAGACACAGAGAACACAGAGACAGGAGAACACAGAGAGAGACAGAGATAGCCAGGACAGACAGACAGAGAAGGGTCAAACCAAATTTGGAGCTCGAGCTGAGATTTTTAATTCTTCGTCAAGTCGAGTTTGGCTAGCATTCAAGCTTCGTTGAAAACCCTTTTCGTGCCCTGCCCCCCAGGTTGTTCTCATCACTGCATGTGAGGGAAGTCTGGGTACAGAATGTACCATTTCTGAGGATTCCTCACGTGTGTGTGATATTCGCCGACACCCCCTACCGTGACGACACGCACCACGCATTCTGCCACTATACCCAGTGTCTCATCTCCACCACGTCATTAGCACTAACACCAGCCAGCATACATCACAGGCCTGTCTTATCATGTCCACCCTCCTCCCTCTTTCCCTTTTTACATTAAACACATAGCACGCGTAACAGTATGCAGTACGTGTGTGCAGATGTAACGTGGAGAATTACCTAACAGTAAGCAGTATGTGTGTGTGTTTGTACAGGCAACGCGTAAACAATTACTTAAGAGTATGCGATGAGCGTGTACGTGGACACACGTGTAGTGTCTCTTTATGGCAATGTGGAGGTTGGGGATGGGGGGTGGGGGGGGGGGGGGGGGGGGGGGGGGCGGGGCGGGGGGAGGGGGGAGGGGGGCGAGGGGGCTGAATGGTGAGAACATAACGACAACAGTGATATACAAGCATACAGGGACAGACAGACAGCCTGGACCAAGCCAAACGCAGAGGAGAGAGAGAGGAGAGGGAGGACAGACAGACAGACAGACACCAGTAAGACAGTCAGAGACAGACAGGACAGAGACAGAAACAGACAAAAGACAGAAAATGACAATGATAATGCATTCTTTATTTGTGCCAAAACGGTTAGCTCGTTTGTCATACTTGCCGTACGAGGAAGAGATGGGGGGTGGGCGGGAGGGGGGGGGTGGGGGGGGCGAGGAGAAGGGAGAGGGGCTGAGAGAAGAGACGAGAGAGGAGGAGGAGAAGAGAGGTGACGAGACGAGGCAGACAGAAACTAGGAAAACTCGACAGAAGAAAAATGACAATGACGGTTATTCTTTATTTTAGAACTGCTACAAAGTAGTGGCCGTAACGTGTCTGACCATTTTTCAATACTCTGCTCGTTCAGACGAGAGAGACGATGAGCAGTGGCACGCGGACAGCGAGAGAGAGAGCGCGAGAACTCGAAGGGGGGGGGGGAGAACGACAACCATTCTTTATTGTAGAAATAATGAAATAGTATTGGGACTCTACGTCGGTCCATTTTTACGAAGCTTGCACGTTTTAAAGAGGAGACGAAGGAGAGTGAAAGGAGAGAAGAGAGAGAGAGACGAGAAAGATGAGAGGACAGACAGACAGACAAGACAGGAACAGACAGAGCACTAAAGAGAGGGACACAGAGAGAGACGGGAGGAGGAACAGGAAAAGCTGAACGAAACTCCCGAGCGCAACACAAGCACCCCCACGCAAAGCACACCAAAGCCACAGACCGACCGCATTCACCAGAACCTCGCACAAAGACGACGGAAGCGGATAAGTGAAGATCCAACAGATGGTCTTTGAAGACCGGAAGCCGAACAAGGTTCAAGAGAACAGCTTTTGACGACACACGCGCCCCTGAACTAGACCAGATCAACGCGCGCAAAGAGCGTACACCTAGCGCAGCAGGCCCCATGAGTGACGGGGCGGGAAATGACGTACAAAAGAGACTAGGCGGGAGTTGAAGAGGCGTCTATGATTTGAAGAGGCGGGGTCTGAAGCCCCTATGACTGACTGACAGGAATACGGGGGGGCCCTGGGCAATGGCGGGGGCGCGTGGCACATTGAAGCGAACGGTTCGTGAAGGGGGAACAGTGTGAATTGTGTTGACAGAAAAGGGGGAGGCAGACAGATTAGTAGGTCTTCATCCACACCTCGGGTGAAGATCCCACTTGCAACGGCGGAGCTCTAAAGGATCCCCTGTTAGATTGGGGCCTAGCCGGATTGACATCTCGTGACCACGGAACGATTTTAAGGGGACCTCAACCAGTACTCACAATCACCCCGCTGTCCAATCAAAACAAAGACGGAGGACGTTTCTCTCTCTCCTCTCTCTCTCTCTCTCTCTCTCTCTCTCTCTCTCTCTCTCTCTCTCACCAACCACACACACACACACACACACACACACAACCAACGAATTAGGCTGGTTATGCCGACCGGTAGGATCTTCTCGTGTGAGCCGGATATTGGTTGGCTGTGTTTTATGTGAGGAACCGTTTAGTGGTAGGTTTGTGTGGTGTGTGTAGTGTGTTGTGTGTTTGTTTGGTGTGGTCGAGTGTGATGGGTGTCGGGTGTGTCCTTGTGTGTGGTGGTGTGTGTGTGTGTGTGTGGTGCCGTGTGTGTGTGAGTGTGTGTGTGTGTGTGTGTGTGTGTGTGGTGTGTGTGTTGTGTGTGTGTTTGTGGGTTTTCCGTTCACATACTTTACCGAAAACAGAAAATGGAGAAGGAAAAAAAAAAGTTTGATAGTACAGGTTCGGCTCAAATCAGAAAAATACAAGATATATTGCAAAAGACGAGGATTGTGTGAAAGAAGGTTGGTTGGTTGGTTGATGATTTATTTGGTTTATGGGTGTATTTCATGTGCATTAGACTAGATGATTTTCATTCGATAATCTTAACAACATCTCTTTACCGTCATTGGGTCTTTCTAATTGTCAACAGAACAACAAATCAGCAAAACAAACAAACACAAAAAACAAAAAAAAACAAAGAAAAAAAAAGAAGGTGGGGGGGGGCGTGGGGGGGGGGGGGGGGGGGGGGGGGGGGGGGGGGTGGGGGGGGGCGGGGGGGGGGGGGCGCAGATAGGGGGCCGCAGGGGGGGGCGGCGGGGGCGCGCCAGACAGCGAGAACCCGCAAACAAATAGGGCGGGCGGGGTTGTTGTTTTTGCAGGGGGGGGGGGGGGGGGGGGGGGGTGGCGCGGGGGCGCAGGATAGACAAACAAATACGATGTTCTGGTTGTTTTTGCAGGCTTGCTCGGAGTGGTAAATAAATATGGTAGGTTAGGTTCATCATTCAGAAGACCTTGTACATGGCATCGTTAGTCACGTGACAATAACATGGCGGATGGGGCACAGTTTCTTCCCAGCTGGCAACGAACACACTTCCATTTTTTTGACTTAGGTGATATGGTTGTGTGCCTTGATGTTTGGACAATTTGATGGAACCTCAAGTAGTGACACCGGATGGGGGACGGATTTGACGCGACGACTAGACAGCTACTTCTCGTGATCGTATGATGTGATGGATGGAGGAATATACTTAATGGTGTCTAGTTTGAGGGCATAGTTTTAATGTGTATTTTGATGGACAACCATGTTTACTTGCAGCTTCGGTGTAATCGTTTAAAAAACCGGAAGTTAAAATATGTCTGCCAAAAAGTCCTCCAAGACACGCCTGATAATTATAAAGTTTGATTCAAACAATGTTTTAAATGTTATGTGATACTGGATGGGACAGGTGTTATGATGGTTCCAATTGGTTTTTTCGAAATTGGAATTTTGTTTTTGTATCTAACTGTTATTTTAGTTATGTTTATAACAATGAGTGGAAGCATCAGTACTTTGAAATGTCCTCTCTTTCTCACAGAAACTTACTTCTCAGCAGCGAGAACGATCCTAATTGCCAGCCTACGTGAGAGAACCTCTCCCATATAATATTACAATACTGTGAAAATCCGATAAGGAATAAATGATTAGACTCGTTCATGTGTCACCTGTGTGCAGGACTGGCGAAATAGACTATTTTATTTTTCACTCTATTTCACATGCGTGCAAGTCGACAGCCAATTGTCATTTGTGCATGGGTCATTCTATGAATGACATGACGATTCGTTTAAGATGAACTCGAATGTGAAAAGGTTACAAAACTTCCTCTCGGTTGTGTGGTTAGGTTTGTTATGTAGCCTACTTTTGTGGATAGATAACTAACTCTTTTTTGTGAATAAATGGAACAGATTATTAAATTACCATAAGCTATATCACTGAAAATATAACCAATTGAATAAGCATGCAATACACTTGAATGTGATCTTCAAAATGTCACTTTGAATGTTGTTGCACTTTTATTTCTTTCTTTCTTTTTTTTTTTTTTTTTTCGAAGACCTTGCCTCACAAGCAGAAATCAGATGTATGACCGCATGTATCTCACTTGTTCTTTACCAGTTATAGATCCTCCGACAACGTGCTTCAGTTTGGTTCGTTCGATGATGCCAAGCATACATTTTGTGCCTGTGATTTTTAAACAGAATTATATATATGTGTTGTGATTCTAGGTAATGAAGTAATTACCTTGTGTACACAAAAAAATGGATAATGTTTCGTAGAGTTTATGTAGGTAACCGACTAATAGTTTCATGTTGTGAAATGCAATGTAGTGGTTGTATTAATGTCCTATGCCCAGAAAGTCACTAGTCACTACATCTCTGCATTCTTAAACTGGTCAAAAATACATAATACATAAAAAAACAGCGCGCAAAAAATAACACTCGTTTCATACGCAATACAAAACAGAAACTCAATTGTCGACATATGTAGTCTCATTCAGACGTAGGCAAATAATGAAAATGAAAAATGCAGAAAAATCATAACCCTGCCCTCTGCCCAGTGGCCACTGTCATTGTCGAAAATCAACTTGGTTCCGTTTCGTAAGGTGTAGCCGTCGTTTGCCATGAGGTCAGTTTTGAACATTCGTATGTGTTTTGGCTTGCTTCGATACAGCAGTTTCTGTCAGTGATCTGTGTTTTGACATATGAAAGTCGAAGGACTTACCTGACGCAAAAGAACAACAAAAACAAAATAAATAGATTACAACACCAACGTTCTGTCCATTGTTCGGCGGTCTGCAAACCCAACTCGTTTCTCTGTCTTCAAGTCACACACACTTCATCACGCTAGCGGACCAGCCATTCCAACCTTTCGCATCATGCCGGTGTTGTGCCACGAGCAACTTTCGCTCCCCCCCCCCCCCCCCCCCCTCCCCCTCTCCCTTTCTACCCAGGAAAAAAGACAAACACGTTTGCCGTATCAGTAACTTTCAAGAATTTCACAGAATATTTAGTTTTTCTGTTCATGCGAAAAGAAGAGAGAGAGAGAGAGACTGAGGAGAGAGAGGGAGAGAGAGAGAGAGGAGAGAGAGCCCTACAGAGCTTGGATACTTTTCCTTTTCCCTTCCCTTTCTCAAAAAAAGTTTTGATTTTAAAGCGGGATGGAATGGAATTATAAGTCACTTCAAAACACCCTCACGACAGCGATCTACATCTTCGAGCTCTATCGCACGCCGCGGCATGGAAAGCCCCCCCCCCGGTTGTTGTTTACCTTGATGACTGCCATTGATTTCTGTTCTCCCTGCCACGTGAGGATGGAAAAATCATCTTGAAAGCGGCCTTGGCTCCACAATGGGCGTTGTGGACGCTTCGTCTGCCAAGGCAATGTCCAACTGTTTCACGCAGTTTGATGTCCTCCGGGGTCTCCGCCAGGTTTGCAGGGAAGCTTCGGAAGGGGGGGGGGGGGGGGGGGGGGGGGGGGCGGGGAGGGGGGGGGCTGGGATAAGGGGGGGGGGGGGGGGTGGAGGGGGATGGGTATGGGGGAAGTGGGGAGGGGAATGGGGGAGGAGGGGAGAGGGCCACGGGAGATGGAGGAAGGAGGAGGCAATGGGGAGGGGGTGGGGACGGGAAGTCTGGGAAGGAGGAGGGAACTGTTTGTCAGTGGGCGGGGGGGGGGGGGGGGGGGTGGGGGGGGGGGGGGGGGGGGGGGGGGGTGGGGGGGTTGGCGGGGGGGGGGGGGGGGGGGGGGGGGGGGGGGGGGGGGGGGGGTGGGGGGGGGGGGGGGTTGGGGGGGGGGTGGGGGGGGGGGGGGGGGGGGGGGGACGTGATCGTGGGGGGGGGGGGGGGTGGGGGGGGGGGACGATTTGTGAAAAAAACAAGGAGAAAGTGGAAGAAATGGTTGATGATGGAAGAGGGGTGGATTGAAATTGAGGGGAATCATTATGTGTTCTGTTACTCACAGATAAGCATGCGG
>JADBJO010019232.1:15000-17500 GCA_016801955.1 Conus betulinus | reverse complement strand
TTTGGTCCCGCCTTTGTACAGCTCGTTCCTCATACAGCAATCGCAAATCAACTTTCCCGGCACCCACAACTTTACTGGACACATTTAGTACACCACTCGAAACTCGTTTGCTTCGCACACTCAGACGACCATACAGCAGCACATTAACGAAACTGAGCAAAGTGTCGATGCAACAACGACAATAAATTGGTAATGTATTGACAGGGCTCCAATGTTTGTTAAGTTCTGTGGTCGAAAGTTTCTTGGTTGACATTTGTTATGTATTTTGCCAACGCTCTTGTCAAAAACAAACAATATATTGTCTGAAACTGTGCTTAAGACATTTTCATTCGGCCACTCTCTTAATTATACAGCCATCAGTTACGATAGTTAGGACATGGGCGGGAAATCAACCAACTTACGGAAAGCAACCAACACTTTTTATTTTTGTTGTTTTTCGAAACGTTCGGCTGAAGATCAATTTTCTCGGCGCCATGAACAGAACTTGTGTATCTCATTACATCAAACAGGGTTTGAGTTAGAATCATCTTGAATGGCAGAATCGTCAGTATGTTTTATGATGGGAGTTTAGTTCGTGCCTCGACAAGCATTCGTGTACAAAATGAAAAGAACAGGAGACAACACTGGGGAGTACGATAGGATTCTGAATGCTTAGGCGAAATGTTTAAGGGAATGCAGTAAGGTTAGACAATGTAAGCGCCATGGAATTAGATCACAGAGAAATCAGAAAAATGTAAAAGATTACAATCAAATCACGCACAGAGCAGAGACAGCGTAAACGCAATGCAACAGATCCAAATGAGATCAGAAATGGATCAGAGACAGTATCAAAGAATACAATCGGATCCAGAACGAAATGTTCGGTCGTTTGAGATTTTTCCCGGCGCTGAGAGAGAAGAAAGCACGTGATCATTCCTGCTCTCATGGGTTTGGAAAAGGTCTTCGACCGATCTGTTAACATGCACACTTCAGTCTCTGTATATTTTGCCTTCCATATTACTTTCTCTCAACCGGTCTTTCGCTCCGATTTCCAAGTCAGCTATCCTATGCTAGAACTCCTTTTCTAAAAACATAATAATAATAATAATAATAATACTCTCCAGCCATCTTTTGATCCTACTTGTCTTTAGAAGGGATGTTATTTTCGGGCTGTTTGTACGAGTAATTGAAAAAGAAGATTCAATCATATGCTCCCCCCGGCCATACACACACTCTTTAAAAATCATACTGAGATGCAGCTTTTGCCTACTGGCTGATCGGCCAACTTCAACAACACACGTCATGATTTCATTGGTCTGCGGCAAAAAAAAAAACTTAAGCACAAAAAAAAAAAAACCCCAGTCGCCTTCTGATTGGCAAAGCTTCCTGTTTCTCGAGTCACAGCTTTCAAGCGGTCGACAAAACCCAGAACTGGTCAACAGATACGGACCTATCTGTATAAACCACCTATCACACACTGGTTTGGATTGCGCGCGCGCGCGGGTCATCATCAATCGTCGCCCAAAGAGGAGGGGGAGGGAGGGGGGGTGGGGGGGGTGGGTGTGGAGGAAGGGGGGGGGGGGGGGGGGGGGGGGGGGGACAACATGGTCGCGGAGTAGAACAAGACGGGTTATGAAGAATGAGCGAGCAAGCGGCGATAGTGAGCGAGGAGGAGCGTGGAGTTCAGGGCGCCTGTCAGAAGGAGCGCCCGCCTCAGCACGCTGAAATTTATGGCCCGTCTGCACCCGCAGAGCTCTACGACCGTAATCCTGAATTGGGTGAATTGCTCAACCTGTTGGCTTCCTCTCCCAGATAGCGGCTAAAAACGCTGGGTTAGAAGGCGGATGGGGAGAGGTGGGGGTGGGGGGGGGTGGGGGGGGGGTAGGAGAGAAGGTGGACACTGGCAGTGTTGGAGGAGGTCTATAGGGTGGGGGTGGGGGGGGGGTGGGGGTGGATACCCCAAGTCTGAAGCTGCAAGTCATGGCACCACTTGACCCGCCACCCACCCCCCACCACCCCACACAACGTCCCCCCCCCCCCCCCCCCCCCACCTCCATTTTTTTTTTTTTTTTAATAGAATCGACAAACCCATCCCTCAACTTAACTTAACCGAAGTTCTAGCGGGGCCCGCCTTCTTCCTGGCAGCTCCCCCCCCCTTTCCCCCCCCCCCCCCCCCCCCCCCCCCCCCCCCCCCCCCCCCCCCCCCCCCCCCCCCCCCCCCCCCCCCCCCCCCCCCCCCCCCCCCACCCCCACCCCCCCCCCCCCCCCCCCCCTGACAGCCCCCCCCAAACCCCCCCCCCCCCCCCCCCCCCCCCCCCCCCCCCCCCCCCCCCCCCCCCCCCCCCCCCCCAACCCCCCCCCCACCCCCGCGTGCTTAATCTGTCCTGACAAAAAAACGGCGGCAAGCGGGGATTGAAAAGAGGCGCAGAGGCCCAGAGGGTAATCCTGTAATCTACTGGATGTGTGATACGGGTAGTCTGGCGGGGGTAAGCCCCCCCCCCCCCCCCCCCCCACCACAATC
>JADBJO010019232.1:0-10000 GCA_016801955.1 Conus betulinus | reverse complement strand
GATCTCGCCGGCCCTCTTCGTCGCATTATGTCTCTCTCTCTTATCTCTCTCCTCTCCTCTCTCTCTCTCTCTCTCTCTCTCTCTCTGTGATCTCTCTCTCTCTCTCTCTCTCTCTCTCTGTGATAATGTGATCTCTCTCTCTCTCTCTCTCTCTCTCTCTCTCTCTCTCTCTCTCTCGCTCGCTCTCCTGTGTGTGTGTGTGTGTGAAACAGGCATCTTTATTTCATCCCTGGAGCTCCCCGGCAAGTGCGATTAATTAACACACGTTTGTCTTACTCAACCGCCTCGTAGAAGTCCGCTGCCTGCAACACACACACACACACACACCACACACACACACACCCCGCCTCGTAGAAGTCGCTGCCTGCACACACACACACACATACACGGATATATCCGAGGCGAACGCTGATTCCGGTCAGGACAGCTCCCGTCTTTCTCTGCACGTGATAGTCGCCCAGCACGTGACGCTGGCTGATGACCCGTGACGCTGGCAGGGGGGTCACCCCAGTGCTCACTTTCGACACTCTGCACGTGCAACATGTGACGTCAGCACAGCCGGGCTATCGCCCCCCACCAGCACAGCTCTTCAATTTTATCTTCCCGCTTAAGTTGCTAACTTTCCTCGCCGGTTCGGAACTAACCGTGACCTGTAATGTACACGCTGGTGAAGGCGCGCGCGCCCGCGCAGACGCTTGTGTGTGTGTGTGTGTGTGTGTGTGTTGTTGGCGGGCGGAGTGGAGGCGTGTGTGTGTGTGTGGAGGGGGGGCGGGGTGGGGGGTTGGGGGGTGCAGGTTATGTGGCATGAGCTTGTATCAGATCTGATCGTACCAGCTCAGCGTAAAATTCAAAGAATGTTAAGGTTCTGTGATCAAAATTGAATAAGAAAGACAGAAAGAAAGAAAGAAGAGCAATTAACCTTGTCAACGATAGGATTACAGCATGTCTGGGAAAATCAGGGTACATTTAGTGTGACTCGCCTGAAGTTTCTAATCAATGCGAAGCTGGAAACGTTTTATATTGAGTTCTGGAAGAAACAAAAGAACGAAAGCACATCCAAGCTCAAATTTTATGCCACAGTTACTACCGAATACAAAGGAGCAACACACTGACACAGATTGCAGACGAGCACTAACTAGATTACGAATAAGTGCCCATGAACTCCAAATTGAGAGGGGCCGTTATACCAACACTGACAGAGAAAACAGATTATGCACAACATGCCACGTCGTTGAGGACGAACTACATTTTCTCGATGACTGCAAATTATTTGACCAACAACGTTATGACCTAATGACAAGGATCACAAAAACTGATTTTCCACCACAGACTAACATGACAAAACCCTCGGAGCTCATGTTATTGGACTGCTTCCAACCTGTACTTGCCCAGTATATCCTGTTGTGTTTTTTCTCTTCGGAGACAGAAAATTTAATCAGACTCTGATACACACTGTGCTTTTTTTTTCTTTCTGCTACTAATGTTATGTTGCAAGATGTGACAACGCTGGGATTAGTTTAGTTTAGTTGAATGTCTGAACTTGATCATCTGTGCCCCACAAACTTGTTCTTCACACACACAAGTGACGAAAGCGAATTGAAAAGACATTAGCAGTGCAGTCGAAGAATAATCGTTGGGGGGGGGGGGGGGAAGGGGGGCTCTGGGGGGGGGCTGCTTCTTAGGCAGGACTCAGAATAGCAACTGAGAATAGCAATGTGTGTGTGTGTGTGTGTGTGTGTGTGTGTGTGTGTGTGTGTGTTGTTGGATTCTTGGTCGGGTTGGTTTGGATGTGATTAAGAGTGACACTAAATGTCCCTGATATTGTGTCCCCTTATTCGTTGTTGTTATTATTATATTATCATTATCATTATCATTATCATTGTGTTGTTACTGTTGCTTTATCGTTTTATCTTTATTATTGTTATGGTATTATTATTATTATTGTTGTTGTTGTCATTATTATCATTCTTGATTTTGTTGTCATTATCATCAGCATTACTATTGATCGTGAGTGACATTATTACCCTCCGATATTGTCTCACAACAGTCGTTAGTAGGAGTACGAGTACCAGCAGCTGCAGTACCAGCAGTGAAGCAGTACCACTTCTACAGTTCTATTTGATTCTGCTATCTCTATTATTATTATTATTACTTTTTTTTGAGAGAAGGCGGGGGGGGGGGGGGGGGGGGGGGGGGGGGGGGGGGGGGGGTAAGGGTGTAGGGGTGGCAGTAGGGAGGGGGAGAGGGGCGGTCTCACCGCCGTGAACTCCCCTCCCGGCCTTACTCCCACGCCGTTCGTTCCAGCTTTTCCCAGCACAGCTAGGATCGTCCTTGTCGGCATGGGGCACCCCACCAGAGGAGACGGCGCACTGATGCCGCAGTGATTTTCTTTTTTTTTTTCAGTGGCACCTGTTCTGATCCGACATACATGCCAGACATCCCGAAATCAAAATGAACCAAATCACAATCAATCAATAGAAATAATAACTTAAAAAATATACATGAATAAAAACAAAACGCGTGTCGGAAGCATTGGAAGCTCTAGGGCACTACGTCCTACTAAAGTCAGTCCCCATGAACTCGTCGATGACGACGACTTCGTCGTCATGACGTCACAGACGTGGATGTGGAGTGAAGAAATCGAAACTGGGGTCACCACGACAACAGGCCAATATCAGGACACACATGATCTTTGTTTCAAAACAAACAAAAATGATCAACGCGGGGTGATGATGATGATGGTGATGGTGATGATGATGATGATGATGATGTGATGATAATGATGATGATGATGATGAAGTGATGATAATGATGATGATGATGTGGTGGTGTGGTGATGATGATGATGATGATGATGATGATGATGAGATATGGAGTTCCATGCTGATCTCAAGCTGTACAGGTCAGGGCTGTGCTTGCTCCACACTTCCTCTTTGTAACAAACATACTCAGCTCCACCCACTACGGGTCACGCAGACAGCAGCCACGTAGTGACTCCATCACCGAGTTCAATTCACAGTGCACGCTGCTAGTAACCGCTGCTACTTTTTACGGGTTCAGGGTCCCGAAAGAAAGAAGGAATTCGTCAAAGTGTGCACGCCGAAACGTCTGGCTCTAAACCTGAAGGAAGTTTACAAAGTTGCACAGGCCTTTGCACACAGGGGGTTGATTCATCCCTTCAAAAAACATTGTTTTTTTTTTTTTATGCGGCAACCAATGATGGAATCACACAGCAGTGTGTAATCCAGCCTGTGTCAACTGGTAGTGCGCACGGGGGTCTTGGTGACCTCGTTACCGCGCGCGCGGGAAAAGTGCAAAGTTGCGTTAACTGTGCCTGTTTTGCATCAAGCTTGCTGGCGACACAAGATGTGTAAAATGAAAAATTCTTTTTTCCCGTGCAAGAGCAGTCTCTCAAGTGAGTTTTATGCCCCTTCTTTTGGCTGTTTAAGCGCGGGGTTGGTTACTGTCAGCCCTTTTCTCACCATGCCACCACGAAGAAAAACTTAGCACCTTTGACAAAACCAGGGCGATTGCGTGGATACAAGATGGCATTGCAAAGGCTGAAGTGGCGCGACGACTTGGTGTGCATCATTCAGTTATTGTTAGACTGAATCAGCGTTTTAGGGCGACCAACAGCGTTGAAGAGAGGCCACGGTCAGGTCGGCCTAGGCAGACTACTCCCAGAGAAGATCGTTTCATCGAGAGGCAGGCCCTATTGCAGCGGGATACCACTTCCACCAGCATCCAAAGGCAGCTTCGTATGGCAAATAACACCATCCTCAGCCGTCAAGCCATACGAAAACGTCTTCACCACTTCGGCCTCAGATCACGTCGCCCAGCTGTTCGACCACGACTGCTAGCAGCCCCCATAGGCTGGCTCGCCGAGCTTTCTGCCATCGTCATGTGAGATGGAACCAACAACAGTGGTCCCAGGTCCTCTTTTCAGATGAGTCGCGGTTTAGTCTTGAACACAATGACGGCCGAAACTAGAGTTTGGAGGCGTGTTGGTGAACGTTACATTGATGCAGCTGTTCGCCAGACCAGGGCCTTTGGGGAGGATCTGTTATGGTATGGGGTGCCTTCAGCCTCCACCACAAGACACCACTCTACCATATTGATGGAAACCTCACAGGCATCCGCTATCGGGATGAAATCCTGGCGCCTTTCGTTGTTCGACCATGCAACGGATAGGACCCATGGCAGTCTTCCAAGACGACAATGCTCGGCCACATAGGGCCCGGGGGCCGAAAACTTCATTGTGCAGGCCGGCATCAACAGGATGATCTTCCCGGCGTATAGTCCCGACCTCAATCCCATCGAGCATATGTGGGATGAGTTGGGGACGTGTGAAGGAGAACCATCCACCTCCCAGAGACCGCCAGATCTCTTCCAAATGCTGCAACTGGAATGGCAGAGAATCCCTCAGAGGGTCATCAGAACACTGGTCAACTCGATGAGGAGTCGCTGCGTGGAATCTCGCCAATGGCGGTGGCCACACCCACTATTGAAATGATTTTGTGAACTGAACAGATTTTGCGAACTTTGATTTCGACCCATCCTCTGTTTAATTGTCTGTAAATCAACAACCGTTCATTCGATCCCCAATGAAATTCAATACTTTACCTTCCATATGAGCAAAACGAATGCTGTCTTGAATGGCTGCATGTTCGTCAAAGAGGAAACGAGTCCCGAATTATGTTCAGCCATTATTTTTATTGTCCCCATGCGCTAAAAATGGTAACGTCCTCTGATTTGTAGTACCACACTTTTCTTACCGTGTATACATAAACGTTTGTCACTATAACAGAGAGAGAGAGAGAGAGAAAGAGAGAGAGAGAGAAACTAATGTGTGTGTGTGTGTGTGTGCGCGCGCGCGCGCGCGCACGTGAGTGGGTGCGCGCGCCCGCCCCGCGCCCGCGCCCGCGCCCGCTTGTATGCACTCGTGTTACTGTCTCTATCTGATCAAAACTGATCCCTAATAAA
The DNA here is from genome assembly GCA_016801955.1 of Conus betulinus. Classification (NCBI taxonomy): domain Eukaryota; kingdom Metazoa; phylum Mollusca; class Gastropoda; order Neogastropoda; family Conidae; genus Conus; species Conus betulinus. The sequence continues at coordinate 5,017 of JADBJO010019232.1, read as the reverse complement.
GGTACCTATTTTGGGGGCAACCCCAGCCACAAGCATTCTCGCAGCTTGAGGCTCAGAGAAAGAGAGAGAGAGGCAGAGAGCGGGGGGGGTCCGCTCGGCTGACGGCAGGGGGAGACCATTGGACAAGACAGGACAGCAGGACAGGAGGGGACGGGGCAGCACAGGAGAGAACAGCCGTAATCGGATTAAGCGGCATGTCGCGGCCGCCTGAGCCTCCACTTCACCGTCTGCGGGACGCGCTGACGCCGGCACGTGCTCCTCGCCAATATTTGTCTGGCCTGACGGACTGGTGGAGATGGGCTGCTCTCGGACAACAAACACCCCCCCCCCCCCCCCTCCACACCTTCCCCCCCCCCCCTCCCCCCTTTCCCCCCACTCCGTTCCCGACCTTATTCAGTCTCTGTAGTGTCGGGTATGTTTGCTTTATCTCATTATTTCATGGTGCTCTCTGACGTCCGTCCACCCCCCCCCCCCCCCCCCCTCTTAATGATGGTTTATTGATTTTCTATGTCAATTTTGTTCAGTTGCTTTTTTTTTTAATCTTCGTCAGTATTGTTTTGTAGCAACATTCTTTTGTCGCTTGCTGTGTTTGTTGTCTGTGATTTTTGTATTGCTTGTTCTGCCATGTCTGCATCTTATTTGTTTTTTTTTTTACTGAAGCTTCGATGTACAAAGAGATTTAAAGAAAGAAAAAAAAAACATATCAGGAATAAAATAATCTGTGTGTGTGTGTGTGTGTGTGTGTGTGTGTGTCCTTGCCTTAACTATATTCTTTCTGTGTCTGATTACGTCCGCTGTCTCCAGCTGTTGTCTCACGCTCCCTCATCAACTTTTGAGTAATTTTCTCTTCCTCGTGTCCCCCCCGAGCACAAAAACAACAACAAGACACAACCAACAACAACTAGAAGAGCACTCGACAGAGCTCAGACCCCCGCCATGATCCAACAGATCCCGGATACGTCCTTTGACACGGATCGGCAATATGGATCCGAACCAACATTTCCAGGGTCCGTTCTTCGGCCGGGAGATTTACGTTGGCACCACAAGGCTATGTTTATATTCGCGGCCACCATTCGCGGATGTGGCACGTTTGCGGGGGACATAGGAACGTCGTTGAACAATTACACTAACTGTCCATCGTCGGTATGCCACGTCAGTCCTTTTCATCTCTGAAAGAGACTTTCTTCGTTCGAAGTGAGCCTTCCTTCTGACTCCTTTCCCTTCAGAACGATCCACGTGAAGACCGTGCAGAGCGGGGCACGGTCACATTCCAGCTGAAAGGAGAATGACTTCCCTGGCGTGATAAAACAGGTATAATACCCCTTGGTAGCCTGAGGAAATACAATCTTACACAGGAGCTCTAAAACAAGGCCGAAGTCAGAACTGTTTAAAAAAAAAAACAACCTGTAAATATTTGATGTAGAAAGTCGGTAGAAAAAAAAAAAAAAAAAAAGAAAAGAAAGATAGATCTCTATTCAGAAAGCACTTTGAATTATAACCTTTGATTTGTAACTACATTACACACTGCCTCATTTTGAGACCGGCTAGTTAACGGCTGCCTCTCAAGTCGGGTAGATCTTGTAACCTACTGCAAACGAGCAACTGGCCGCAAACTTACAAATGTCACAAATGTTGCACAAATGTCACAAAAGTCACGGGTTCTGCAAATGTGTACTTCCACGAAGGTCCCATCAAGACTTTCTTTTAACTGCGTTCAAATCAGTTCTATAAGAGGGTTTCTTTTTTTTTTCTTACCCTCTCCCCCCCCCCCCCCCCCCCCCCCCCAACCCAACCTCCTACCCCTTCCAAGATGTTGCTAACAGACGGACAAAGCAAGAGGCAGGCATGAAAAAGACAAGTCGTTGTAGCGGAAGGTATCCACCCACACCCATCACCCCACTCAGTGATGGAAGACTGTCCCACTTCCCGCCCTCCACAACGAGGTGATGAACACCGATCTTCATTGTCAGCGCTCCTCAACCGCCCCGTCTATAATAATGTGAACCCAGTGTGCCGCCGCCACACACACAATCCAGCAGTTCTCTCTCTCTCTCTCTCTCTCTCTCTCTCTCTCTCTCTCCACGACAGCACAATTATATCAGCGCAACATCCCCTTGCACTGTTTTTATCCGCTAGTAAACAGCCGACTGTCGCATGGCCGTCTACCTTTGATTTATCATCCCCCCGTCATTCATCACATTGATTTTTACATGAACGCCGACGAAGGGTTGGAGGATAAAACGGTGGCATTAATCATCCGGCGGTCTCCGCTCTCTTATCGTTGCCAGCTGATAGGAAGACAGCCCCAGACGAAGGCCACGTGGACCTGTTGTCAGCCAGGGTGGATAGACCCCGCTCCTGCCAGGAACACTGGGGTGGGTGACGCCGTGGAGAAAACTGAAGACGCTGGATATGATCCGGATGGTTTCTTCATTAGCGCTACCGTGTCTATGATAAGCAAGTTTCAAACGTAACGCCGAGTTTTATCTCTACGCCGTACACATGACTACGGCAGGATATGATCCGAATGGTTTCTTCATTAGTATTGCCATGTCTTTGATAAGCAGTTTTAAAGGTTATCAAGACTTTTTTTTTTTATCTCTACACTGTGTGAATCTCTGTCACAAAAGATCCGGGAGGCAACGTTGTTTTTTCTTCCTCTAGCTAATGATACAAATGCAGGCCTAACGGATTGAACTGGCTTATACGAACGTCACACAGTGCGAAGGAAAAACCACGGTAACACATTATAGTTCACGCACACCCTGTGATTATTTACCTTTCCGTATAGTGGCGAAGGAACGGTACACAGTGTAGAGAAATGCAGTGTTAATACAGTACATTTCACGCATACTTGTTCTTTCGCTTTTCGTAAGTTTATCAACATCTACCTATTTTCTACCCATCATGTCATATTGACATTTGCTCTTTTCACAACTGTCTTCCTGTTACAATTTTCACACCGAGGTTTCCGTTTTCATCATCTATTATTTCCAAACATTTCACACACACACACGTGTGTGTGTATATATACACACACACATATATATATATATATATAATTATAAACAAAGCTTGCTCTTATGTCTTAGATTGAAGGAATAGGGCGAGATAAACACATATATCTGCAGTGGTAGGTAATTCTGCCTAATTAACAGTATGTGCTTGAGTGGATAAATGGGGAATAATAAATGCTTTTCAAAATGAGCCTTCAGCAAGCTTATAGTCTCCAAGGCGAAGAAAATCTCCAATGGAGAGGAAACCCACTCACTAACTTATAACTCCTGGTCAGATACCGGTATTTCAAAACCTGATTGTTTCTCCTCAGTGACCGCGGAAAGTGGTAACTTGACTCCTCTGCCTTTTCGGTTTTAAGAAGAATGCTATCCAGAAAAAGGCTGGTGTGCAGTACCGTAGTATGTTTGTTGAGTTTTTCAAAAAAGCCAACCAAAGGTGCCACCTAGGAAGCAAAAGAAAATCACGAAAGAGCAAAACAAGCTGCATTGCAGAGCAAATGCCCACTGGGCATTTTTCTTGTTTTTGTTTCGTTTCGTTTTTCTTGTCTTTCTCCTTCACCTCAAGCTGTGTACCAGACACTGGAGAACCTGCAAAAGCAGACCACCTCCTCTCTGCACAGTCCCTTTACGACCCCCCCCGAAAACCTGCACACTAATCAGACTGGGCCAGCCAAGGTAAACAAGCACAGCCCGGTGAGAAACGCATCATCCCCTTCCACCACCCCCATCGACAGCCAAAGACGTCGTAAACCAAGGCAGCCCCCCCGCCTGTCCAGCCTGTGTGACTCAGCGCCCAAGACGTGAAACCCCCCCAAAAAACATCAAAGGAAGAGAGGGAGAGAGAGAGAGCAAGGGCTGCTTTCAAGGCCCAGAGAGGAGCGCGGGGCGGGGGTGCTGGGGAGGGGGGGGGGGGGGGGGGGATGGGGGCAGTCTATGAGCCGCCACACACACCTGTCAGGTCCCTGGCCCCAGAACAAAGGGGGCCCAGGTAATGAATGAGGCTCATTAGAATAGTTGGCAGCCCAACAAATACACAGTCACAAGCCCCCGTGCCTCAAACGCCAGGCCTGTGAACTCTGTATTGGGCTGGTAGTGGTGGTAGTGGTAGTAAGGAGGAGAAGAGTGAGGGGGTGTAACAAAAGGAAGCCTCGCTTCACTCTCCACATGTCTGTCTTCAGTGGAGCAAAGGATGGGCGGGTTTGTGTTTGTAGTTTGTTTTGCGGCTTTCATGTCGGGCTGTCTGTCGCCTCATCTCCAAAGACGATGCAAAAACCTGTTCCTGCTCATCTCCTCCCGCCCCCCCCCCCCCCCCCCATCCCGGCCCCCCTCTCTCTCTCTCTCTCTCTCTCATTCTCTGTGAGTGTGTGTGTGTGTGTGTGTGTGTGTGTGTGTTCCACTCTCCCCTTCGTCTTTTCGCTGTTCTGTTGCTGACAATCATCTCAGAAAGGTGATGTATGTGTGTGTATGTGTGTGTGTGTGTGTGTGTGTGTGTGTGTGTATGTATGTGGGGGAAGCGGGGGGGGGGGGGGGGGGGGGGGTTGGCGAAGGCAAGGGTGGATGGGTATTGGTTTGTGCACTTTTAGGTGTTATTTCACGAAAATTCAATGGAGAATTTAGTGCAGAATACTGAATAAGGGTTACTTTGCACTTAGTGTTTGTGTGTGTGTGTGCTTTTTTGCTTGGATGTTTTGGCATGCTCATCTTTCTGTCATCAAAATCCAAGCCACAATCGTATCTATATAAAGTAAAAGAAAACAAAAGTGTGGTTTGCTGTCATCATCATCGTCACATCATACACACACACACACACACACACACACACACACACACACACACCATGCATGTCCACATGGACGATCTCACTTTTCTTATTGTTCAGAAGAATCCACCCATTGACTTTCTAACAGTACGACACTATGGAGATGTGGACTCGCTCGCTGCTACAATGTCAACTGTGATTATGCAGAGTTCTCATGGCTCTCTGAAAAGTCGCTGACTAG